>APFE030779983.1:68792-79202 GCA_000404065.3 Pinus taeda | reverse complement strand
AAACATGAACCTTATTAACATAAAGAAGAAGCATATCGGGAATCAAGACGTGTTTCTTTATTAGACAAATAGAAAGTACAAAAAGAGTAATATCACCTGAGCAACCTCTGTAGGCTCCAAGCTTAGCCTCCTTCTGGATCTGTCCCGCCTCAAGCCTCTAGCATATCTCCTTCCAAGACTCACTCCATGATGCCATAACTAAGGGATGAACATCAAATCATAAGGAAACAAGGGTTTCCTGTACAAATGGGGGAAGTGCAGAAGGCAGAAGGGTCTTCAGACCTGATTAGGGGGAAATCTCAGTATAGTAACCTTTCTCTTTCTTCTCTCCTCCCTTAGGCCTTCCCTTTAGTGTCTTTTTATACCAATTCCAAAGTAGTTTTTTAGTTATGAATTTTTTGGGGGCAGTTGAGGCCATGGGCACTAACAAGTGATCAACAGGTAAAACCCGTGATCTCCGCCCGAAAATAAGGAGTTTTATATTTTTTTAAGTGTTTAAATACATATAGGCAGGTTGGATATATGTGAACCCGCGTATACACTCGTTTAACTCAGGGCAATGTCGCGTACAGGGAATAAAACATTGTTTTTTAGATTTTGGACCAGGTCTGGAAGGAGGGGTTTCCCTAGGCCATGAGTGCAGCATCACAAACCATAATAGTGAGATTTGGAGCTATAACAGTGTACACGTGCTTCTACCAAAAGAAACTCGCATATACTTGGTTTCAGTTCACAGAAGCAAGCATGTGTACACTTTTGTAAACAGACGAAGGTGTGTATATGAAGTTTTACCAGAAAAATAAAAAATGAGGCCTGATGAAAAAGATCAGACTTGAAGTCTGAGTTCCTATAGGAGCAGGCAATACAGTGACAACAAGCAAACTAAGAACTAAGCCCTGTTTGGCACTAAATAACCCAAACTAGGAATAACAATATTGCTATCCCCAAGGGAGCCACCAATTCTGTTGAGGAAATAAGTCCCCTAGGGCTTTGGATCAGAACCCTAGCAGAGCAGGAGTATTCTACAACAAGAAACAAGCATTCAAATCAGGAAACACGCTTAAACAAACTAACTATATTAGGATGAACATACCTGGATGTCCTATGTTTGGGTAGTTCCAGCGAGGGTTCAAACCCTCTGCAACTCCTAATGATCTTCGAACCTACAAATTAGCCAATTCGAATACCCATATCAGCATATAGATAAAGCATTACATGAAATCAACTTTATATCATATAAGTATATGGTTAGTTATACATTGAAATAGTCATTCATATGTAAACCCTAACAATAACATCAAATGCATAAACAAAGTTGATATCAGGAACAAGACAACTATAATAAAAACATGGAAAGAGTTCACCTGAGTCTTCCTCTTCCGGCTCCAAGCGGAACCGTCCTCTAGGTCCATCCAGTCTCAATCTTCAACAACCTCCTTCCATAACCAATACCATGATATATCCAAGCATATGAGAGAACATCAAAACTCAAGGAAACAAGGGTTTCCTAAACTAGGGGAAGTGCTTGAAGCATAGGGATTCTTCAGACTTGATCAGGGGATAATCTCAGTATAGTAGTTCTATCCTTTCTCTCCTTCTTAAGGCCTCCCCATTGAAGTTTTTTTATACTTCTCCCAAATTAGTCTTTTAGTTGGGAAACAGTTGGGAATAGTTGGGCCACGGGCACTAATAGGTAATCAACAAGTAAAACCCATGATCTCCACCCATAGTTAAGGAAATTTAATTTTTTTAAGTGTTTTAACACATATACGTGGGTTGGGTATAGACTAACTTGCATGTACATGATTTTAACACAGGACAAAGTAGCGTATAGGGATTAAAACATTGTTTTTAAAATATTTAGGACCAAGTCTAGAAGGAGGGGTTGCCCTAGGTGATAAATCAAGCATCACAAATACCAAGGGTGATATTTGGAGCTATAACAGACATCTTACTGAAGCAAACTCTTGCCTCCATTGCAACTAGTGCATTGGTTCGACTCCTTTATCCAACTCATATACTAACATGGGCATGGTCTTCTTGGGTATGGTTGAACCAAAAACACACTGATGCATAGTGTCTGTGCTAATCTTCAAGCGTGTGTTGGTGGTCATGCACATCAACTTGCTGAAGTATATTTTCAGCCCTAGTTAGACTTGCTTCTTGTCTTCGCCTTGGTGAGTGTGTTGAATGGGTTATATTGCATGTGTATAATCAATGACATGCATGTTGATGGATCCCTAGCGTGCGATCAACAACATTTCTCACCATTTTTTCTCTGTTTCTATTGTTGGGATAGATCCTCAACTCGTACTAATGCAATTTCATCCATGAGTGCATGTTGCACCCACTGCTATTCCTGTTCTTGCTGCAACTCATTGGACTGTCTGTGCAGCTTCATGTTCTTCTTGAGTTGTTGCTTCAACACATGTAGCTCCTTCTTTGTTCAATCTTCTTCCTTCACGCGATCTTCGTATCATGCCATCACTTCATAGACTGAGTCTCCAAAGTTTCTTTCATTATCAGTGGATCTACTTGATCTTGCAACTTTGCTCTACCTCTCTGTTGTCAACAACCTTCCTATTGCATTCTCTACATTTGGTGTGTTTCCTTCAGTTGTTATTCATGATGCTTCTCATTGTGATGCTGCCACTTGATGTCCTTTTCCATGAACAACTTGATGTCCTCATGAGTATGTAAGCCCACAAACACATGATCAACTGCATCCCCAAGTGCACTCTGAATGGTGTCTTCATCACTGCTCTCTTGGAAACCATTGTACCTATACTGCTGAGAGCCAGATGAACACCTATGACATCTAGAGACCTGGAAACACTCATAGTAAGCAATCTGTCAGTCGAAAACCAAAATGAACATGAGAACTGACTTGCAACATACCTAGGTAAATGATCATGAAGGTTGCGCAATTTCGGGCGGGAGGTCAGGAGACCGACAACCAAGATTGCACAAGGCACAGTTTGGGCTGCTAAGAGACTGCCTGACTACCGGAATTACAGAATGCATAGCCTAGTTTGGCTACTGACTGCTAGGATTATGCATTGCAAAATTCCAGTTGGAAAGGACTGTTGGCCCAGGGACAAATTTGTGCAAGTTCTTGAGCCAAGCAGCCACTGTCCTCTAGAAATACGCAAAACAATCCTGGAGGCTAGTGTTGGGTAGGAATGCACAAATCTGGAGAGGATGGTGAGCCTTCCTTTCCCAAATTGCGCAATGCAGCCTTGGTGAAAGTAGAGCCCAGGCCAAGGTTGGCCTGACTTGCCTACGTGCAACTGAAATCAATTAAGTCAGTGAATGCATGGTGACACTAAGTGATAGTAGAAGTCATAAATACTACATGTAACACATCTGTGCAAAATAGTTTCATGCATGCGACAATAGTGATATAGCAACGAAAATTGAAATAGAGCTAGGATAAGCTAGAATACATGTAAATGACAACGGATGTTCAAAAAAATCAAGAAAACAACATTCACACAAGTGAATACACAAAAAGAGACAGAAATACAGCACAAGGCATTGGAAGCGAGCTTACCCCAAAACAGCCAATATGAATGTGTCGACTGCTTCTAGATGTGATTTGGGATGTCAGAGCTACAAGGTTGATGTGAGGAATGAGATCTAAAGCATCTAGTTGATGAGTTTTGATAACATTGAGGTTGTAATGGGCATGCCACAAATCTAGGGGAAGCGACACTTGGAGGGAGGTTTTTGAATTGTTCCTTGCATGTAACCTCCAACTACTAAACATAGATCCACGAAACAAGGAATGCCTTTGCATGCTACCATGGGAGAAACAACCCATGCATGCAAGTCTGTTTTTCTCAGTCCCGGAGGGAACTGGTCAACTCAACTACACATGCAAGAGACTGCTTGAATGCTGGAGAGAAATGCGTATTTCTAGCTGGGAGCTAGGTTGGTTGCTAAGAATATTTGTGCAATTTCTAGGCTGAGTAGCTGACTGTGACCTATATTTGTGCAAATCCTTGGTTGAAAAGCCTACTGCTGGAAAAATTTGCGCAAATCCTGCTAGTAGGGTTGGCTGGAAAGATTGCACAATCTTGGAGCCTAGCAAGCTGTCAGAGAGGATTGTGCAATTTCTAGAGGGAAGGTTGGTTTCCCTCAAGAAATGCACAATTTCCAAGGGGAAGTTGCTCAGCTTGCAGGTGGACCAAGCTTGGGTGAGTAGCCTATAAAGGGAAAAGATCAAATTGTGATCGATAGGCTACCTTTGAGTAAGAAAGACATTAAAGCTTGAGGACTTGATGAAGCAAGGAAAGTTGTTGTAAGGGCTGGTAGGGAGGCTCCAAAACAAGCTAAGGAAAAATTTTGGAGGGTGTTTGTAGATGCTACAACACTTGGCGAGACGCTGGTAGAACTCCAGCTCTCTAAATGGACCTTATTCGTGGAAAGTAAGTCTAAAACCTCCAAAAGTATTGTTCATCTCTCAACTTGTCTTGGCTTCACAATATCTTGATTGTAAGATGTAGCATCTGCCAGACTCTTGGTCGATTGACACACATTCCAAGCCAAGGAAACACAATTGTTTCGATTGTCGTTGAGGGGTATATAGGTGCACAAGCAGTATAGTCTTCAGAGTTTTAGTTTCATCTCTTATATTGCTCCACTACTCGCAGACCTGGACAATACCCTGGTAGAGTTACATAGGAACAAAAGCATGGCTCTGCTACCAGTGAACTTGGTCAGTACCCCGACAGAGTTGCTTGAATCGCCTCCTTATGCAGGAAGCCCTTCTCTTCTTTTGCCTTATTCATTTTTCATTTGAATTTTTTACTTTTCATTTTATTAATTTTCACTATGCATAACATTTATTCATTTCATAGGTGGAAGAAGGATCTCGACTTATTTAGAGCAGAAGAGATTGTTCCAGCAGAGAAGTAGTTTAATGTATCTCTGACATGCCTATTAAGGTTTTCCCCCTCTCCTTACTCTACTTGACTAAGCTAACAAGGGTTAACCCCAAAAAAATTGACTAGAGAAGGTGACACTAGTGAATGCACAACAATTGTGGTTACACCAAGGTTCACTTCAAAAAGTACGTATTTTCCTTCGACGTATCATGGACTATGAGTAACAAGTTCATCATACAGAGGCAAGATGACAAATAACCAAGTAGCAATAGATGTACAAACCCTCTTGTAGTTTACCCAGCTCATTTCATGAGTCACACATGGTTTCATGCAAACTAACCTACGAACGAAACAAAAGAATGAACTAATAACAAAGAAAAGAAAAAGCCCAAGCAAAAATGAGAGCAAATAAAGCAAACAAACAAGCAAACAAATCATGAAAGCAAACAAGCATTGAAGTAAACAACTGAAAGCAAACACTAATCCTACTCCTACACTAATGGTGCATGAGCCTGATCACGTGAAGGGATACTTCCAATGGAGCCACCGGCACATTAGTAGACTCGTGTGGGTGAAGGATTCGTCCGCGAGTAGCCCAGTTGTGTGGACCAACATACAAGAAAGATATAACAGTGAAGATAGCCACACTTCATGTTTCAAAGTGCCCACAAGACATAGGTGAGTGCATGTGCATGACGGACAGTCCGTGGACTTATCATGGTGTTGTGTGACACTACATGCAAAATTTGAAGCAAAAGCACACTCTTGACTGAGACATGCAAGCAAACGAAAGAAACAAAGACAACTTGTGTCATGAATGAGTGCTTGCAATGTAAGACTTCTCCAATGCATGATTAATGGGATCGTGTAGTTCAAGTGGGGGAAGTGTGATCTGTGAGTGAGGTGGATCTTTAATGCATATAGACAAGTTATTAGTAGCCTTGGGTGATTGAATAGTTTCATGATCGGAGGTGATAATGACCCCAAGAGAGCAAGGGCCTCACATAACCATCAACTTGGGTTGAAGTGCCTCGACAGTCTTGGGTGTCTCAACTTGATCATTAGGTAGATCATCATAAACCAATGGCTTCGAAAGATCAACTGCGATAGATTCACGATCGTATAAAAAATGGAAGAAAATGGATCACGATCGCCATGATTAGAAAAATCAATGAATTCTTTGACATCCTCGTGATCAAATGAATCAAATAGAGGGGTAGATGAAAATCAAATGAACACATCCTTTGTGTTTTCGGAAAAGATAGATGAAGGATCAAGTGGATATTCAATGAATAACTTATCCTCTTCGTTATCGAATGATGGACTAGCATTCGGTGAGTCGTGAGAGTGATCAACAATGGGTGCATCCGTGGATGAAGACACACATGCAAAATCATGGATGGCAGGTTCACCAAAGAGGCTAGGAAAGAATAGAGGGGGCTCGGATGGAAGGGAATCATCCTTCGTCGAGTGCTGATGTTCAAGCTCCCACTCATACTCTTCATGAATGACATCGCATGTTGGTTGCACAACACCAACTCCATTAGTGGGTTGTTCCTCGTTCACAACAAGTGAAGAGTTCGAAATGGATGAACAAAAGACAACATCATCTGGAGGAACACTTGAGTGTGAAGACAGAGGTCAATGAAAAGAATGCACATGGGAAATCGAAGGACTCACAACCAAATCTACGTGAAAATTGACTGTAGTGGTGTTGGGAGGGTGTGAAGGATGAAAAGATGTGAAAACATGATCCTCAGTACCAATCAATGATGGTGGAATTGTTGAATGAGAAGGAGGTGAACAATCCATTGATACAATGACTTCTCCCACATGGAATTGCACAGTTCCATCAATGAAGAAGGTTGAGAAAGGCTTGACATCAAGCTTTCTCTTGGGATAGGTAGATTTCTTAAGACAATACTCGAACCAATCCCATAGATAAGAAAACGTCATATGACTCTTTGGAGCTTGAAACCGTAAGTCACAGAAGCGCTGCCAAAAATCAATAACAAATTCATGCAGAGCCCTCCATTTTTGTAATAGTTTCCAGTCAAGATGGTCTGGATCAAAATTATGGGACATGTCTTCAATAAGATCACAGAAGTGGTCACATGAGTGCATGGTGTGAGTTGGTAGGCTGAGCACCCAAAGAAATGGGGATTTGCAAAGTGTGAATGAAAGCAGCAGACTAACATGTTCATCAGTAAACTCATCTTCCTCATAAATCATTGAAATAAAGTTATGTAATTGCTCAGGCAACGCTTGCAATGTCCCTGAATTTATCACCAATCTCATACAAATCACTTTCTGTGAGCACCATGGGATCAACCTATGTTTTCTGAGCTTTCTTCTTTTTCCGTGGTCGACCTTGCTACTCTAGTTCATGCCTCTTTAGAATGAAGGGGGTGTACTGCCCTTCCTCACCTTCGTTGCCTTGTCTTGTGAGCTTTTCTATTTCTGTTTCTGGCGAAGGTGACTTATCACCTTTCTGGGACTCGTGCTACTCCTATTCTACCTTCTCCTTGGCAAAGCGTTCCTTCTCAATGTGAGCTTTCTCCTTGGCAAAGCGTTCCTTCTCAACATGAGCCTTCTTTGTAGCATCCTTCTTTTTCTACGCAACCATGTTCTTCGCAGCCTGCTTAGCTTCCTCCTTCATTCTTTTCCCAATAGCACTCTCCACACCCATGCTTGGCCCAAAAACGAGATATGAAGGGGTGCGCCACTTTGCAAGTCATCTTGATACCACCTCTTATACATCCATTTATGTTACTAAATATGGAAAGTCATGCCACTTCTATGCTGGATCCTTCCGCGCTTAGATATACACCCTATGGAAGTCAGCCTTGAATGTTGCATAGGCTGACAGCTGTGTGTATAAGGTTGGGGACAACCTTGGATGCTGGTTAATAACCATGTGGAAACTTGATTCCATCAGGACCTAAAATATTTTCATCTTTGTGATCCACAAGGGGTCCTTGGTAGCCCATAAGGAGGCAAATTGTGTTGCCTCCATCAATCCTTCCTCAAGCGGAGGAAACTTCCTCTCCTCCAGTAATTCCCATGCAACAAGCACAATGGACAACAATAATCAAGCATAGTGAAATGGCTTGGTTTCATCCTGGACCTCTCGGCAATTCACGAGGAACTCCTATTAAAGGTATCCAGACCAATTGAACTACACGCCCTTTGTGCATTATGCAGCTAAGGACACTACAAGCATCAAAACTTCATCTGCATGACATTTCCTCATCACATTTCTTGCTAATATCTACGTGGACAATTGAACTGTGAGGTTTGAGATAGATAAAATTTAATACTCGCATGACTTCTTTATGAGTTCGTAATCTTTCTTCATTCTTTCTACAAGGTCCTTCTCCCCCATCTTTCCACCAAACTCCTTAGCCAGGTTCAGACCTTCGTATGGAAGGTGCGTAATCCTATGAATGAGAATATCTGTGATGGGTATAGGCCCTCCTAGCCATAGGCACCCATCATGCACCAATGTAAGTAATTATCACACACAAATTGTATTAATTGGGATGTGGTGGTAATGTGCCACCCATAGCAAGTTGAGAAACCCTGAGTGCTCGACACCATAGACCCATTCCTCCATTTCAAGTGGTGTAACACATGTCTCTTCATAATAAACTCTCTTCATATATTTGTCTGCCACCAAGTGGGAGAACTTTGCATGATCCGCGAGGTCACAATCCTCCATATTCAATAGTGGGATCCGCGTGAGTCGAGGAACTTCAAACAAGACCTGCTCAGGTAGCAAGGGCATGGAGATGGTGAATTTCTCTGAGTTTGGGTCCTTTGTGTTCTTCACCTTTCCCTTTCTCGAAGGGATATACCCAAGTAGCTTCGTTATAGGCTTCGCTCCTTTGACATCAATGTCTTCTATTCCCTGGCCTTCTTCTACCTCTAGGTCCACTACCTTCTGCTTATCTTTCGATTGCTTCTTATCTTTCTTCTGTGTTGGTGTTGCGGTATGCTTCCTTTGGGAAGCATGTACCTACACCGGCTTTTTCTGCTTTTCCTTTCCTATAGGTTGCTCCTCTTTCATGGTAGGTTGTTTGTCTTTCACCATGCTCTGTTTCACCCTTGGTGACCTCGACGTCGTGGGCACCACAGACATAGCTTCTACACTAGATACTTCTAGTCCTGGAATGTTGGATACAGCTGCTTCCGAACTCAGAGCTTTGGTGGGTTTGGTGGTAGTCATCCTCTCCATAAAAAACTCACGAGCTTTGAGAGAAATGTCTATGTGTGCCATGAATTCCTCCCAAAATTCTCGGCTCATAAGCGATAGAAAACAAATTTCAACAACAATTCTAAGGGCACAAAGTGTTCTCCATTGGATTAGCATGCATAATTTATAGGGGGTTTTGAATTCAAATCCAACTATTTCCCCAAAATTTTGACAATAAATGTTATTTTGGCAGTATATCTTCAAATATTTTTGCCTTAAATGTCACCAGCCTGCTCCTCTTAACCATCTTTTGGCTATCCAATCATGAACAATGACTCTAACAGTCACTTTTCTGCTACACTGCGCGGAACCTCCCAACATGGCGCAACTTCCTATGCATAGCTCCCTAGATTGCATCTTCATTATTTTTTGTGCAGCCCACGTGCTGTGTACTCCTCCAAACTTGGCAATGTATTTTATAGTCCTTCGCAACTCCCTAGAGCACTAAGACTGTCCTACTGCCATATAGTCATTGCGTAGGATCCCTTGTATACAGCTTCAATCAGTTCCCATTCACCCTTCCTATAAAAGGTTATCCATTCAGCTTCGCAAGCTGAACTACACCTCCATCTATATTTTCTTTGATAATATATCACCCCAACCAATGCATCTTAAATTTGTTGGGTGTGGAGCATGATTATCATCCTAATTTAGAGGTCTTTGTTTCATCCGGATATATACCCTAGGAAGATTGTACACCCCTCCATGTGGGGGCTGTAGGGGAGACTTGTCCCCCCCATGGGGGTTCAGGGGGGGGCCATCCCCTCTGGCTGGGGTGTTCAGGGGTCAATGGTCCTTCAACGGGGGTTTCGGGGGCAATGCCCCCGAAGCTAAAATGTAAAATTGCCTTGTAAAAGTATATTAATTTCTAGTCAATCTGGGCTGTTCATTAGGCGGATGATATAATGGTATAATTTATGTTTAGTTTAGGGTTTTTTGCCCTAGAAGGCAACCCCTCTCTTTGTATGAGGGCATTGTATTGAGTTTGTGGAATATATATGGATCCTCAGAGCAAGAAATAGATAGGTGAGACTGTGAGAGAAAATAGAGGATATTATAACAAATCTGTTGTAGGTTGTGTCTCTTCATTTTTGCTAGATAATAGAAAGGAAGGACTGGCTGTTCAGGGTGGACATAGCCCAAACTAGGTGAATCACGTTGTTGGAGAGGTAAATCCCCTCTACGGATAGAGGTGATCCCTACTAGCCCAAAGGGGGTCTAGCAACAATCAAACAATGCTACACTGCAGGTTCCTAGTTGTAATTA
>APFE030779983.1:1349-28727 GCA_000404065.3 Pinus taeda | reverse complement strand
TGGGGTTGAAGTGCCCAAAAATGTCTATAACAGTTGCCCCCTAAAGCATGAGATCGTTAATCTTTCTGATGTTGGGTGTAATGCTTTACTATGAGGATCTGAAGTTTTTCCGAGCTGGGAGGTGACTTGTAATAAGATACAATACAATACATTATTTTGACAACCTTTTTTCATGATCTAGCTGAGGCGGGCATTCCCATGCTCAGCTTTATAAATTCATTTTCATGTACATAGGACAGACAACCGTCTGTATGACAAACTGATGATATGGACACATCATCCTTTGATTTGGATGATCATCTGTTCGGCAATGATGTACACTTGATGTCTTTATATTCCTGAATATATCGCAGCCTAGATGGATGAAACTAGATCCAGGGTCTTCAAAACTCGATCAATCTTCACTCAGAGTACAAGTCGATCCATGTGAAAATTGTTCTAGAGTTGAACATGGGATGACATCGCCTAATTACCAGACAATGATGTAAGCTGTTAATAGGCGCGAGAGGAATCACCAATAATGACAATGACCCTCAAGGTACTACAGTACAATTCACGTGGTATGAAAAAAGACTTGGCATCGAACACCATGCAAAATCTCTCGGTCGAAGGCCATTGATGTAAACTTGTCGACGAAAGTGAGCAACTTGCCACTGACGCATGCAAGGTTCAAAGTACTGAAAGGGTTGTTCATAAGTAAACTTCTTGGATAATGAGCTGATGTCGACAAGAAGTGACTCGTCACAGAAGGGCCTTAATGAATCCCACATCAATGACATGGAGCGAAGCAAATGATTTTGGAGGTGAAAACAAATTGACGATACAGGGTTCAGGGTGGTGGTCATGAAGGAATGAAGCATGAATGTATTGTAGAGGGTGAGACACAGGTGGATTGTCTGAATGAATTCTCTTGAACATATAGGTGACACTGATGATGGATTGGTAGCGTTAACCCCAAAGATGGATGGCGTGACGGACCAATGGTGATCACCAGTGAATGGAACAACCCAACCTCGCATGGATTCGGAAGGAAAGTGTCATGTTCAAGAGTGACTTGCTACCAATAAAGTTTATTCAAGTTTTCTTCCTAATTTTCCCCAGTCATTACTGACTAGTACCTCTTTATTTTTGTCAAGCTTGAGGAGGATAACATATGCTTGTTCTATAATCCGTCCTTCGAGCGAACTTGTCGCTATATTTTAGTGAGCCTAGCGATAGTGAAACTCATTCTCGTCCATTTGGATGAGTTTGTCGCTATTCGGTTTTAACGAGTTTAATGACAAAGATAACTCGGTCTCTTTCAATTTTAGAGAGTTTGAAAGAAACGGAAAGGAGACTCCAAATATTCTTTTTCGTTGTATAATCCCTTAAGTCCAAAAAAGCGTAAAATAATACAAAAGGAATGAATTTTCGATAGTTTTAACGAGCCAAACAAGACAAGCACTCGATCTTTTTGTGTAATAATCCCTCAGGTCCAAAAAGATTAAAATCTAGAGGAGGGATAGCACTTCTAATGCCTTTAACAAGCTGGAGAGGCCAATCGCTCAACAATATTTTCATATTTTACGAGTCAGGTGAAAAGAGCTTAAAGAATACTCGTTTTCGAGGAACGAGTGATGGTTTTGGGTAGCAGCTGATTCCAGGTAAGATTTGGAATTTTCCAATCACAGAAGTGTCACAAGGATGGCTAACAGAATCATTCTTCGCATATGTTCCTCGAAGGGGTAAACAATCATATGGGGGTGAATGATCGGCTAAAAACAAAGTGGAGGTGATGGCGAGAACACAACCAAGGCTCAAAAGCTGGCGATAAGGCATTCACAATGGTTATTTACCAGTTCATTTTTTAACGAGCTTAAACACTGGGGGAAACATTTGCTCATGACTTATGTTTATTTTTTAACAAGCTTGAACTATGCGCTAAAATTGCTCATGGAGGGTTTATTTTTTAACGAGCTTGAACTCTGCGACAACATTTCTCGCTAGTCGTATGACAAGAATGTCTCATTCAAGATGCTATTTTGAAGTGGCTTACATCTCTCAAGCTTTGCCATGGATCCTTTCTTTATGCAAGTTAGGAAATGACTATCCTTATGGGTTTAAAGGGTTAGAGGTCCTAAAAATTTAAAAAGTAAATAGTCACTCTTCACTTGCATGCAGAGAGGTTTGCATGCCCCCAGGTATAGCGAAAAATTTCCAGGTTACCAAGAAAGTTCTATCCGCGTAGCAGATAAAATTCTTCCTCAGTGATGTCTATCGAAATAGACAAAGGTGAATGGTGCAGATGAATTCCACTCACATAACTTTTATGAAGGTATCTTATTCCAACCTGTTCCCATTTTCTTGTGAGGATGGGTTTGCCAGACTAGTCATATATCCCTCGCAGAAATCTACCCTATACCTAAGGTTTTCCTGCCGAAACAGACCGGGGTGTATGCCCCCTAGGTTTCAGTCACACCTTCCTGAATCACTCGCGCTCATCAAGTGGATGGACTGGAGACCAATGAGACATTTCTTGCATGAAAAGACCATTTAGGGATGGTATTTGACTATTTTCGATATGTGAATCGGGGAATGACATTTGGTCCACGAGCTTGACCATTCTTCCTTCGTGCGGAAAACACATTACTCTAAAGAGTGAGGAGATGATGGCTCCCATGTAATAAATATAGTCGTGTCCAAGGAGTAGATTATAATCTAAAGGTCCTTGAACTACCATAACATTCATGTGAACAATTTTCCTTCTCAATGAATGGCACATTTAGAAGGACCTAAAGGTCGACTAGTTCCTTTTCGAAGCTGTTAGATTTCTCATTTCAGTTAAGCAGCGATGGCGAACCAAGTGCTTTCCAAGAAGTTGAGGAAAGGATACTCACAAAAGCCCCTTCATCGATGATGGTACCAACCATGACCATTCTGTAAGCTTGTACAATGATTCTGAATGGTACATTGGCTGGTAAACGAGGTCTGCCTAGTAGATTCTAGTTGAAGGAAATGACTAGGTTGCTTGGTGGTGGGACTGAATAGACGGCCGGATATGACTCTGATGAACTTCCTTTCTACAATAAAGGAACGGGGGGACTTCCCCCAAGCTCATCGGAGTCTGTGTTGATGAAAAGAATTTGAACGGTGTCGTTCTCTTTCTCTTCAGTGATGGTATCATTCGAAGATGAACACATTGAAGGCAAGACTGGGTCAATTGCTATATCGACCCTTTGACTTTCGTCTGGTATGGATTCGGAGGGTTCATTTTCAATGATAGACGCTTCGGCCGACCACAATGACGGGCCAGCTGGATTTTCAACCGGTGGAGGACTTGACAAGAGTTTTTTATATCCAGGAGGAAGTCATAGCGGTGAAACCAGACGATCATCCAAAACTCTTTTAGCCTCATCAAGGAAGGGACAATGGTGGACGGCATGACTGCCTTCACACAACTTACAAGGAAGTTTAGGATTCCTTCTTTGTCCATGTGCTTCACTTTCACTGGTTGATGGCGACCATCTAACATGATCGCCAGAGGTTGATGGTACCGGATTGTGCAAATGAGGAGACCAGTCCCTTAATATCCGAGGGATGCAGGGACAATCTCGATGATAGTTGTATCCATTGCAAATGACACAAGGAGATTTAGGTTTTGACTATGCGGTGTGAGAATTTTTTCTAGACGATGCTTGGTTGCCCCCTTTCGGTTTTGGTTCCTTTTTCTTCTTCTCCTTTTTCTCTTTCTACTTCTTCTTCTTCTTAGTTACTTGATTTTAGCTTTATCAGCTTTATCAAGCGAAGAGGAAGGAGGAGGAGGAGAACCAGATGAAGTAGAAGGTTGGGAGGCAACTCTAGTGTCGTCTAGTTGCTGATTAGACTGTTTAGGAATTACGGGATTCTAAATGACAGAGGTAGAGAAGAGCTAGACAGGCAAACCAATTGTCAATCCTGGAAGTGACAAAGTGGCCATATAGGGTGCACCAACATCTCCCCAAGAGGAGAAGGGACTAGGATTTCCTCCAAGGGGAAACCCTTGGTTGGTAGACTCCATTTTCTCAACTTGAAGATCAATGGGGGGAATTTGTGATGTTATTCCGATTAAAATAAATTTTTAGACGCTTTGACACAACTTGTTTTTTCAATTTTAAAGATTCGAGAAAAAACAAAAGATGACTCTATTCGCCTTCGATTTTTATTGAGCCTGAAGTGACAAGCGCTCGAGGACCTTTTCCTTTAAGGAGTCTGAAAAGGAGAAAAATGGACTTCTCTAGAGATCTAGCAGAGAGGATTACCAAACCAATCGCAAAACTGCAGAATACTTTTTACAGTACGACAGTCAATCTTCCTAAATGCTGTCTTCAATGCATTGCGATCGATAGGGTGGCAGACATGGCTTCCTAAAGATAAAGGATGTATGTTATTGTGGTCTCCCAATATATACTCAACGGTACATGGGAGCACAACTCCATATTGGCACTTGTCATCTCAAAGTGGAGGAATCACCCAACCAACATTGAAAGCAACAGTTACCAGGTTTTACAACGTCGGAATACGTCTCTAGCCTAGACCTCTAGATGTTGTGCGTTAAGTTCCAAAGCGTTGTTAGATTCATTGAATTTAATTTAAGTTGATCTTGCTTAACAATTTGCCTTTCAGGTTCACCACGTGATGTGTATATAATTCCTAAAATGCAGTCTAAGATGATAAACAAACGTTTAATCTTCTTTCAGCAATAAAAATCCTAGCTACTAAAGGGAAGAAAGTCAAGCATCTTTTCTTCACAGAGCACATAGCACACACTAAAATGCACAGTCCTAAATCAAGCCAAGCATTCAAAATGCAAATGCACATGCATGTATTTGTTTTTCAGCTCTCTTAATGTGTGAATGACGTTAAGAAAGCTATGTGCAAAACTGAATTACTTTTAAAGCGACTGTACTCAACAAAATTCTTTTTCAAAACGAAGTGAAATCAAGAGGACACTTTGCGATTTTGAAATGAAAATTTCTTTTCGACACTTTAAAACTACTAACTCAAATCCTATGCAATAGTAACTATATAATCGACTATCAAGAACAATGGGATTGTTTCCCAAAACTGAAAACGACAGCTACGACACTTTCAGATCTAGAGGCAACAGTTCGACTATGCTACTTTTTTGCAAAAGAGAACTGAAAATGAAGCACAATACATAAAAAATACTTACAGTTCTTTGCATTCAGGAGGTGGAATAATGCAAGAGAAGGGAGTTTTCACAGAAACACACTGACTATAGACAACAAAACTCCTCAATAGGACTGAAAACAGTGAGAAAAAACCATAATCTGAGGATGAAGTTAACCCTCCTTGACCATCGCACCTGTTACACAGTGAAACTAGTATGCAGCGCACCTACTGCACTCGGGAAGTGCGATGCATACAGGCTGCCTTGAAGGCAGGGTGTGATGGTAGTAGTGCAAGACTTTAAACATGTTTTCACTCATAGTTTGCAATTTAGTTCAGGTGTTTAGGCCGAGTAAGTAATGTTCAGTGTATGTAAAACACAGGGGTGATCTAAAGAGGTGACTAGAGCCACCACTTAGGGCAATTAGATTGCTTGCAGATCTATTGTTTAATTCATAAACTAAACCCAGAGATAGACTGAAGAAACATTGATCTACTTTGCATTTGTATAACAAATGCAGTTCGAAGGCTAGCTGGCTTGACTTCAGGATCCGTCTGTAAGTTTATAGAAGAAACAAGGATAGATAGGCTAACAAGTAATCTAGTCGCTCCCCGGTGGAGTTTCCATTTTGTTACAGGGAATAGGGTCCACTCGGATGCTACTATTCCCACTAGGATGGGTGGCTATCTTAGGAACAAACAAGTAAAGTCTACTATTGTTTTATTTTATGAAAATAGACAAGAGGAGAACCAAGGAGACCAACCTGAGTCTTGCACTTGATTTCCTCTTCTTCTTGATAGAGCTTCGCCGCCTATTCTTCGTCTTCCCAACTTCAAAAAGAACCTTTGGAATCACAACAACACACTACTATTGAAGAAACAAAGATCTATATTCATAAATAACACAAGATGAGATGTGTGTTAACCATTTAAATGCATATATAAAGAAGTACAGAAGAATATGGAAGAAAAAAATAATAGCTTTATTAAGATGAAAAGTAGTAAGAGGATTACAACCATATGTTCTAACCCAGCATCATCCTCTAGCTAGGAAGCCCTTCTTCACCTCAAGCAAAGCTTAGATCACCCAACACTATGAATGTATAGCAGAAAACCAATAGCACTTCTCTATAAGATACAAAATTCTAGCCTCTGGATCTCTCTGATGAGGGATCCATATATAGATGATTACAGAGAGGTGAGTCATCTTCTAGGATCTTGATTAGTTTCTTCTCTCTAATAATCCCTGCTTCCACTTGGAGAATGATGATCTCTTACTCATCCCTGGTCGAAAATATAGAGGCAAGTGTTAGAGGGGAAGCTTCTGGAAGATTCCATGATCTTCCACCTCGCATTTTTGTCCCTTCCATTTGTCCATTCTCGACCATCGCACCATATAGAGGAGCAATTCAGTATGCATCACACCTTGTACACTGGGAAGGTGATATGCATCGCACCCTTTGCATTGAGCTTTCAGTATGGTCCAGTTTTGACCATTTATGAGCAATTTTCAGTGGATAACTTTTGGGAGACGATGTAATCAGCTGAGCTTGTTCCTTTATGTAGTGAAGCAACACTTTTAGGGACTTAGGAGCCCTCAGTTTATGGACATTTATGATTGGGGTTGAGGTGCTTAAAAATGTCTATAACAATATGATAATTTCAAATCACTGCTCGCTGATCACATTTAGCACATGCTGTTCTCTAGCCCAAATTTTTGTGATCACACTATTTTACAGGGTGTAAAGGGCTTCACTTGGTAGCACAACCAAGTTCAACCCAACCTTCTTGAGAGCACTAATAGTGGCCTTGTCAGCTTCCACTCTCATAGTCAATGCTCCGTCGAGTAGTACAATGGCCTGGGGATCCAATGAGCTGACTATCTCTACTACTGTTAAGGTTCCAAGTGCCAATTTAGTTGATGTCGCATTTTTCTATACCACACTGGTCTATACTTGAGTGGCCTAGACCTGTAACTCGCACAAACCTGTATGAATGGTGACCAATGATTTCTTTTGTTGTTTCTTGAACTACTGCAGTAGCTCCATGGTCACGTCTATCACCGTGTTCCCGATGTAATTCATGTCACATTTTGTCAAAGTGATCAGGTCAAGTGATGATTTGCTAGCCTTGGACTTCTTTCGTGGACCTACTTTTTCATCCTTGCTAGTGCGCTTAACCCGGAATAGAGTAGTCTCTTGGTCTGCACCTCCAATTCCTAACTGCTACTCTTCTTCCTCTGTCTATAGTGAAGGGGACTTATGACTTCTATGAGAGTCTTTCTCTTCCTCTTCTTCCTCATTTTTTGCCTATTTCTTAGCAGCATGTTTTGCCTTAGCTTTTTATTCAGCTTCCCTTTTCCTCCTCTTGGTCAACTACTGCATCATCAGCCAAGCCTTTGCTTTCTTTTGCTTCACACTGAACTTACTAGACATAGCTGACAAGTCAGAATTCATGCACCACTATGATGGCTAACTCTCCATGACTGCTCCGATTGCATCATTCGCTTCCTAGTATGGAAGATTAATACCATTTTTTCTCAAGGTCCTTCCACACCTAGATGGAGATCATGGAAATTCACTTTGAATTACACATATCCTGATAACAGCTAAAAGAAAGTTGGGGATATCCTCGGCTTGCAGCTAAACGTGGCATGGATGCATGCCTCTATCAACACCTGAAAGATTTTAGCTTCCTTGACTCTCGCGGTGTCCTTAGTGGCCCACAATGAAGAAAACTTTGTTGCTTTAGGTAGATCTAATGTGAGAAAATGAAATTGTCTCTCCTCCAGTAATTCCCACACAGTTAGCACAATTGAGAGTAGGAGCCACGCATAATGGAAGGTCTTACTCTCAACTTGTGCTTCTCTGTAGTTCGCGAGGTACTCACCTCAGAGGCAGTGCACTGAATTAAATTGTATGCCCCCCATGCACTGGGCCACTAACGACCCAACAAGTGCTGGCACTTCAATAGCACGACACTTCCTCATTATTCTCCTAGCCAAAATCTGGGCATCAGCCTTAACCACAGGGTCGGTTATGCTAGAAATTAAGTACTCAAATGGTTTCTTGGTGAGCTTGAATTTGTCCTTCATTCTTATGGTGAGCTTGTGCTCACCCGTGTTTCTGCCAAATGCGATGGCTAGATTCAAACCTGAATGTGGTAACAACGTGACCCTGTGGATCAACATATCTATCACAGGTATCGGTTCTCCCAACTATAGGCACCCATTGTGCACTAAGAACAACAATTATTTAATCACCATCAGTGCTATGGGCATGTGGTCGTAATGCAGCGCCCATAGTAGGTTTAACAATCTTGCCTTGTCCACCCCCTTTATCCACTGTCGCGGCACCAACACAGTCACACCAGAATCCTTATAAAACACATGATTCATAATGGTATCAATCGCCATGTGGGAGCATCGCTTTGTGTCCATGAAGTCCCAATCCTCCAGCTTAAGACTAGGAATGTGAACTAAGTGCAAACCTTCAAATATGATTTGGTCTAGTAGCAACATGGTATTTAGTAGAAATTTTCCTGCATCCAGGTCCCTCAGGACATTCGCCATTCCTTGGAAAGGAAGGATGTACTAGGGAAACTTTGCGATAGGGTCTACACCCTCTATGTCAATGTCGTCTGAGCCCATATCCACATCTTTGGTGCCCTCCTTAGGTTATAAGTCTACCACCTTGCCTTTCTCCTGTGCCATGGGCTTTTCCTTCTTCTAATGTTTCCTTGGCAACACATGCACCAACTATGGTGCTTTTCGCTTATCCTTCTTTATCCTCAGACCCTCTTTGGGCAACATAGGCCTCAACCTAGGTGAGCTCTATGATTTTCACACTTTTGCGGGCATTTCCACACTCACAACCTTCGGGGCAGCTCCTTTAGAGGCCGTCAATATGTGAACACTTGCAATTTCCATAGGTGCCAACATGAATCTAGTAATAAGCTCGTGGATTGCTTTGGATAGCTTGTGAAATACGGAACTAGCCACCACAACCTCAAAATAGTCAAGGTTCATGCCCGCTTCATAGCTCAACACCAAAATTCTCAGAATGCAAAGTGTTTTTCGTTGGATGGCCATCTATAATTTATAGGAAATTTTGAATTTGAATCCGACTGTTCCACCCAAAATCTACAAATAAATGCTAGATTGGCAACAAATGTTCACAAATCTTGCTCTTAAATTCTAACTTAAATGTTGCCCCCACTCCACTTAGCCATTTTCCCACTATTAACACATGAATAGTGACCTTAACAGTCACTTTCTAGTTGCCCTATGTGGTTTCTCCTTCTATACCCCAACTCCCTTCATGCTTCCACCAATACCGTGAAATTTCTCCCTTTTGTGCAGTTCCCTAGTTGTGTAACTTTAAAACTGAGGCAATGTATTTTATATTCCTGTGCCTCCTTTCAGCTGCCTAGAATGCTAAGACTCTACCTCCTCCATATAGTAATCTAGCCAGATCCCTAGTGTATGGCTTCAATCAACTTCCATTCACCTTCCTTGGAAATGTCTCTCCATTCAACTTCACCAACTAAAGTGCTGCACCATCAGTAATCTCCTTGATGACATAGGGCCCTAGCCAATGCATCCAAATTTCTCTTGGAAATTTATCAAACTTGCCATCATATAATAAATCTAAATCATTTACCTTAAAGGTGAGTAGTTTGATGTGTTGATTTTTCCATGCCTTTTCATGCTCCTTTTGAGCTTGCAAATGGAATCCAACCAAAAATCCATCTTCTTCGAGCTCTATCAGCTGCGTGAGGCTTTTCTTCAAGGATCGATGATATACCATTCTTGTAAATGTTGTTATGCATAGATTAGGTATAATATACTCCATCGGCATCACAACCTCTATGCCATAAACCAACTAGAAAGGCGTTTGTCTAATCAACATTTTGCAAGTCATCCTATAATCCCATAGCACCGCGAGTACGTGCACATCCCAATCATTCCTTTATGCATTGCATACCTTCGTCACCATGTTATCCAATATATTATTAAACTCTTCCACCATCCCATTAGCCTACGGGTGATATGGTGTACCATTCTGATGATAAACCTAAAACTCCTTCATCAATGCACCAATCGTCTCATTGAGAAAATGCGTACCACGATGGCTCGTCAAAATCTTTGGGCAAGAAAATCTAGTCAATACATACTCAAAAATGAACATTGTTGTTGTTTCCCCTATACAATCCTTCACAAGATGCGCCTTCACTCACCTAGTCAAGTATTTGATCGTGGTGATGATGTACCACGCACCCATCTTCTTTCGTGGAGGCTGAATTGGTCTTAAACAATCAATCACCCACTTTTGAAATAGCTGCAATGACATCTGTGGATTTAGAGGCATCTCATCCCTCCATGATGACCTACCCATCCTCTGACATGCATCAAATGCCTTACAATAAGCCTTTGAATCCTTATGAAGCGTAAGTCACCATAGCCCCGCACATAAAATATTATTTGCTATTTCTTTTCCTGCATAATATCCTGCTGTGGCTGCTCCATGAGCTTTAGCAAGGATGTTCTTTCGTTCAAATTCAGGTAAATAACATCACAAAATTTCATCTGAGCCCATTTTATATAAATTCCATGCAAAGACAGAAAAGTCTATCGCGTGCACCACTCGCTCCTTCTTTAGTTGACTAGTATACCCTTCCAACACTGTTCTCATCATGTGGAAGTGTATGATAT
Organism: Pinus taeda; assembly: GCA_000404065.3. NCBI lineage: Eukaryota > Viridiplantae > Streptophyta > Pinopsida > Pinales > Pinaceae > Pinus > Pinus taeda. Next base: position 17,866 of record APFE030779983.1, on the reverse strand, counting down.
CCACAAATTTATTATCTGCAACACGCACTGCAAAGAGTTACCTGTGAGGCAGTCCTTCATCTAAATTAGTAGGCTCCTCCCTTGTTTCAATGCACGATAGATGGTTTGGTCCTTTTAAGTCATATTCCTCAAACAACATCAACCATCTCACATCTCCTCCCACCCAACATAGGCTTGTTCACCAAGTACTTCAATGCAGAATGGTTTGTATACATCTTAAAGTGTTCACCTAGCAAGTAGTGTATGGACTTCTCGAGCGCGTACACCATGGCCAACCCTTCATGCCCTGTTGTTGAATATTTTTTCCCAACTTTCGAAAACATCCTACTTGTGAATGCTATAGGATGATCCAATTCTCCCTCACCCGCTTCTGTCACTACTACCCCAAGCGCAATACATGAGGCTTTGACATACACATGAAATTCCTTCTTCCAATGTGGGAAGACTAGGATCTACGTGGTGACTATCTTTTCCTTCAGCACGTCAAATATTTGTGGACACTCTTCATTCAAATCGAACATAACATCCTCCTTTAGTAGCTTTTCCATTGGCGCAGTAATATGGTCATTGCTTTTGATGAACTTTCTGTAGTATCTTTTATGCCCCAACGTTGCACGCAGCTATTTCACACTTATTCGTGCCTCCAAATTAATTATGATCACAATCTTAGCAAGGTCTAACATCAATCCTTGTTTGCATACCACACAACACAGAAAGATCCCAAAGGGACACAAAACAAGCATTTGTTCAAATTAAGCATGATCTGGTACCTCCAGCATGTATCCAACATCAAGCATAGAATAGCTATGTGGCACTTTACCAACCAAAACACCATCCAATCATCGAAGTATACCTCCAAAAACTTGTGAACAAAATCCTTAAACACCGCAATGAATACATGCGATAAGATCATCAACACGTTCTTTAGTCCAAACGGAATGACCATATACTGAAAGCATCCCCATTTAGTCATGAAAGTCATCTTACTTCTATCCTCTGGCACAATCTAGATCTGATGGTACCCCGAGAACCCATCGATGAACGAATATGCCTCTTGTCCTCCTACATTATCCAACACCTTATTAGTGAATGAAGTTGGAAATGGATCATGTACGGAGGTGTCTTTCAACTTCCTGAGATCTATGCATATCCTTATTTCATCTTTCTGTTTCTTGTGCTGAACTACCATTGGGATTACCCAATGAGCCTCTTATACTAGTTCAATGATGCCCACCACAAGCATTTTATCCAACTCTAAGTGGACCCTTTCTTTATACTTTGGATTGATTAAGGCCTCTGCTTGATCGTCTTCACGTCTTGTTTCAATGTAATTTTCATGACTCCCAGGTCCCCTACTATCCCCTTCACGTCTGAGAATTTATTAGGGAAAAAGTCATATTATTTGAAGAGCAATTTACCAATCTTAACCACTGTTGCATCATCCTAGTAGTCCCCAATCTTTGCAAACTTCGGCTCTACGTCTATCCCAATGTTAATTTGTTTTGTTTTTAGCAGTGTTGTGATAACTGAATTTTCAATTTGTGGTCCTTCGACTTCGTGGTGACCTTCAATCTCTGGGATTATAATGTTCCTTGGGTTCTCATCGTCTTCTTCGATAGTCACATTGTAGCACTCCATTATGTGGCTTAGCTAGGTGGTCCAATCCATTTGAAATAATTCCAAGGGATATTATGGTACTCTGAAGATTACTACCTTAACTTCCTATAATTCCTCCTTAATACTCTCAAACACATTCTCAAAGTTAAACATCAGCAAGAATCATTGTTGCAAAACAACCCATTCTTAAATTCCAATGCAGAGCTCTATTTATAAGTACTAGTTCAACTGTATTACATCTAAAGTATGACAAAACAAATGCACCCATTCAAGCTGAGGCTCCTCTCCATAAAGCTTACTCCATTTCGCCAGGTGATCGCATGGATCATCCCTTCCATCAAAATTTTCTTTTAGCCGCACTTGTAGGTGACCAAATCACAATCTCGTCATCTTTTGATATACGCACCAATCATTAAAACTATCCTTATGCGTAGCCCACCATCTCGTAGTTATAACACACAGCACCCAATCCAGGGCCTGGAAACAATGCTTTTCTTGCAGTTACCTTTCGAATGCATCCAAAATGTTATCAACATTAGTCAAACCGTCATAATAGGCCAAATTCCTTGTAGGAATTTACAGGGTAAGTTCCTCAGACAGAACACCAAAAGGACACCGCTCACAAATAGATCACAGATCAATACACCAGTATTTTGACGTGGTTAAAACCCTCAGAGAGGGAAAAATTCCATGACCTGTGCCAATGTGGCTACTACAGGCAATTTATTAATAAAAGAATGAAAATTTACATAAGCTTCTCTCATGCACAGTGAACATACAAATGACCCTCCATACGCTTTAAATAGAATTCATGGACCAATCGGGTGTCAAGCCATGGATCAAGTGTCGGTAATACCGAGGAGAGAATGAATCGTCGGATCACTACATATCGTGACCGTCGGATTATAAGTTACAAAATGTACAACGGTAAAGAAACACACTTTACCTAACGCTAACCTAACTCTATACTAGACCAAGTTGAACTTAACTATTCCTATGTGTCGGAATATCCTAACACTTATACTTCCCCAAACCCACATTCACTTCAGCTTCCCGACAGAAGACTTCACACCTTTTCCCAGCTACAAGAGAATTTGAAATTTTGTTAGAGATTGGTTCTACAAATGAATTCAATGAGCTTCCCTTTATAGGCTTAAAGTGGGGTCAAATAGGGTCCTTAGGCTGACTTGATCTTCCTCTAGGTCGACATGATGTGGAGGTTATATAATTCATATTTGACTTAATACTTAACCCTTTTACATGATTCAAAAGCCCAATAATGGTCTCTTTAAATGTATAATGACTCTAAAGACTCGGAATAAATCCTAGAAGTCCTCAATGGGGACTTTTACCTAAAACACGATGACCCAAGCATGAAACCCATGCTTTAATAAGTCACAATAATAATAATAATAATAATAATAATTTTCTTTATTATTTTGACAAGTACATTACATGATGACTCAATTACATTATTGAAGACTGACCATAGTTACATTTTCCGACAAAGAGGAAGAGGATAGTCTCATGTTCCATGTGCCAATGCAGTTGGAAGTTTGATGTATGCGATGGTTATACTAGATTGAACATTGCATATGTAGTGGGAGTATTTAGTAAGTATATGTCAAAACTAGGGAAGGAGCATTGAAAAATGGTAAAGAGGGTTTTTAGGTACTTGCATGGCACTAATGGCTATGGATTGTGTTACCGGGGAATACCAGGGTTGGGCAAATTGTTGGACATACATGGCTTTGTTGATGCATACTAGGTTGGAGATGTGGATCACAAAATATCAACAAGTGAGTATATGTTTAACCTATTTGGAAGAGTAATTAGTTGGATGAGAAAGAGACAATATGTAATGGAACTCTCAACTATAGAAACTAAAGACATGGTAGCCACTCATGCAAGCAAGGAAGTAGCATGGTTACAAAGATTGTGTTCAAGTATTGGGATGTTACAATGAGTTGTGAAGATAGATTTTGATATTCAAAGATCAATCTTCCTAGTAAATAATCCATCATATCATTATAATAAAAAGCACATGGATGTTTAGTATCACTTTTTGAGAGATATGATTGAATAAAATATGTTATCGGTGAAAGTGGATAGTTCGAAGAATGTTTCAGATTCATTAAAAAAAACAGTGAGTACTAAAAATTATCTTTTTCTAGAGAAACTATGGCCATTATTACCTTGGTTTGTCGGTTATATATGATGTGATGCCTTTTTTGCAAAGAAAACAACAAGTGGGAGAATGTTGAGTATGTGATATTATTTGCATGACTACCTAATTGCATTGTGCATTGTGACAGGCATAACAGAAGGGGTTGGATGGAGGGCGAAGGCCCCCTTGCTCAAAGGGGAGGGGTCATAGGGGGGATGAAGCCCACCTTACATGAGGGGTTTGTAGGGAGGAAGCACCCCTATATTGGGGTTCAAGAGTAGTATCCAAAAAAATATTTTCACTTGTTTTTGGTAGTTTTTTTTCACATGGTTTTCACATTTAATGGTTTTGTAGTTTTTGTTAAGGAACTATGGTTGTATTCTAATATAGGGTAAATGGATAGGTAGTTTATGGATGTCGCAGGATATATATATTGTATTGTAATGTTGTAAAGAAATATATATTAAAAAAAAAAATTGTTTTCCTGGTTTGGGTTTCTAGGGTAAAATATGTATGTTAATGTGTGTGTGTTTTTTAGTGTTATACACATGTTTGAATTGGCCAAAAATCTAATTTCTATAAGCAAGATGAATGATGCAGGTGTAAAAACTATCTTTGAAAATGATACGTATAGAATGATTCAAGGAGAAATGGTATTGATGAGGGGATGTTTGGATTGGAACTCTGTATAATCTATTTGGTACAAATATTAGTGATGGGTGCAACAGTTCCATTGTTCCTGAGAGTGTAGCAGAAAAAAGGAAAACTCATGCAACCTCTAGAGAAAATACTATGTTGTGAAATCAAAGATTGGGACATATCAAAGAGAAGGTCCTTTGAGTAATACATAGTAAAGTTATGGTAGAAGGTATATTTATTTTCTCTCTAGGTTTTGATTTATGTGAACATTGTTTGTATGCGAAGCAAAATTGGGTATGATTCTCCTCTAGTGATACGATGTCAAAGTGAATATTACAATTGGTGCACAATGATGTGTTTAGACCTATTTCAGTTATATCAGTAAGTAATATATGTGTACTATGTCTCATTTATAGATGACTTATCGAGGAAGACATGGACTTATTTCTTTAGGACGAAATATAAATAATTTGACAAATTCAAATATTTTAAAGATCTCGTGGAAAATCGAACAAAGAAGAAAATTAAAGTGTTGAGGACAGATATTGGTGGAGAATTCTGTAGGAATTAACTCGAAGAATTATATAATAATTGTGGTATAGAAAAGTAGAAGACTACTCCAAACACATCTTATCATAATGAAGTTATAGAAAGGATGAACATGACATTGATGGAGAAAGTAAGAAGCATGCTCAAGGTGTTGGATTAGGAAACGAATTATGGGCAAAGATAGTAGACACTATATGTTACCTAGTAAATAGATCACCCTCATTGGCATGATATGAAAATACTCCACATGAGATTTGGGCTAGTAACAAACCTTCTCTTAAACATGTTAGGATATTTGGTTGTGATGTTTATGTACACATTCCAGTGGAGAATAGGATTAAGCTAGATAAGAAATCCAAAAAGTGTATGTTAATTGGATATAAAGATGGTTTGAAAGGCTATGTGCTTTGAAACCCTGAAACGAAGAAGGTTGTGTATAGTAGAGTTGTGCATACTTTGGTATTAAAAAGATTAGTTCGGGAAAGAAGGAAACAAGAAATGTATACTCCATTTGATTTCCATTCCAAATTTTCTTTGTTTATTATTGATGATGATCCTAGAGCTATTAGGGGGGTAGGGGATTTAAAGGATGGAAAACTTTGGGAAAAGGCCATGGTTGAAGAAATTGCATCCTTGGATGAGAATGAGGCATGGGATCTAGTGGAGTTGTTGATTGCAAGAAATCCCATTGGTTGTAAATGGATGCTTAAGAAGAAGTTGAATGTAGAAGGCACAATGGAGAAATATAAGGCTTTGGTAGTAGCAAAAGGTTTTTCACAGGTGGAGGGAATTGGCATTGGTGAGATTTTTTTCCTATTTCTAGGTTAAATCCTATTAGATTTGTTTTATTTGTTGCTATTACTTTTTATTTTGAAGTGGAACAAATGAATGTAAGGACGTCACTCCTACATGTGGATATGGAAGAAGAAATCTATATGAAGTAACCATATGCCTTTACAATGAAGGGAAAGAAAAAGTTGGTGTGTAGGATGAAAAGTTCTTATATGGGTTAAACCAATCACTAAGGATGTGGTACCAAAAATTTTGTACTTATATATTGGGACTTGGCTTCACAAGGAGAAAAGTGGATCACTTAGTATATTTCAAATTAATTGGAAATTATCATGTTTTTTTGGTATCGTGTGTGGAGGATATGTTTTTTTTTTTTAACAAAGTCAATTGCTGTATTAATAGCTGAAAAAAGGAGGGGAGTCAGAGCTCCTGAGATACATTAAGTGTTGAGGGCAGCTTGGATTAATGGAGTTACAAAATAGAAATCTCTCCTTGATCCTACTCCTACTTGTTCTGCTTCTAAAGATATCTGAACTACTGTAGATTCTTACATATTGGAATAGCAAAATTTGACATTTGCAAAGCATTTTAATCTATTTTTAATCTATTTCTATATGACTAATGTGCCTTGCAGTAGATTCCTCTGGATTTTCATCCCTTTCTACTTGCTTGGCACTTGAGGAGCTTGGGGCTGCATTGTTGCGTTTGTCCATCATATATTTCAGGATCGAGATTGACTCTTCCACATGACTGCACCTGTTTGACAAGTGGCTGAACTGTTCATGAAGTGAAGAGACCCTGTGCAGGAAGAGGTCAATTTCTGCTCGGTATTTGTTATTAATAATGCGATTCTGGTCTTCAATTCTTGTTTCCAGAATCCTCTGTTGGTTCTCTAAAACACGTTGCTGAGCCCTGACTTCTTCCAACTCAACTTGCAGGTCCGCACAATGCAAACAGTCCTCATTATGGGCCATAGCTTTTGCAGAGGATGGGGAGAATAAGAGACAAAGGCGTACAAAGATTGGCTGCCCAATTAAACAGTTCACAACACGGGAGACAGAGCTCTTCATGGAAGCAAAGGAAACAGAGGAGAGTCAGAGAGCAACACAATGCACAGAAAGATTCTTGAAGGCCTGAGTCCACTTGGAGACGGAGTCGGGGGTAAGTGCGGTGAGGAGAGAAATAGTTTGATGCTCTGGAGTGGATGGGAGATATAAGGGGAGAATAAGGGGCAAATGTGATTGAACAGTGGCTGCCCAGATATACAGTCCACCACACGGGGGGTAGAGGCCTTCCCGGAAGCAAGAGTGACAAAGAAGAGTCGATGTGCAGAGCACATAGAAAGCTTACTAAGGGCCCGAATCCTCTAGGTGACAATGATGGGGATGTGAACGATGAAGAGGAGAGTAGTATGAAGCGTTGGAGATTGGAGGGGGGATGGGAGATATAAGGGGAGGCTGAAGAGGGGGGAGGCAGAAGAGGAGGGATCCGGTCACGGGAATAGTGAGGAAATCCTGAGGGAGGCACGGGGAGGTCAGAGAACAGTCTTGGAGAGTCTGTGAGGCAGGACTTAGAAGATAGGTGCCGGCGGAGCTGTTTAGAATGATGAGGTTTTTTGGCAGATCAATTATTTGCCATATCCTTCTGCAGATTGTGATCTTGCTGAAAGCCTGTGATGCCTGATTTCGATCCTTTCTGCCAGTGCTGGCCAATTTGGTACTAAGTAGCTTATTTTGGTTCATGGCAAGGGCTGATGGGTCTCCTTGGAATTGCAGCACAAGTTACCTGCTGACCTTTCACACGCTCTGTTGGCATAACCGTCAGTGTGCTTGTTAAGATTGCGGAGGATATGGTAGCATTGTAAATCATCCATTTTCTGATGCAGTAGTTGATTGCGCTTGTTGATTTTTAGAAGGAGAGTATTGGGCGAATCCTTCTGGTGAACCATGAGGCGGATGACAACAGAAGATTCCTCGAAGATATTTGCCGATTTTATCCCCATTTTTCTTAACTGAGTTAGTCCCTGAAATAGGGCTAACGCTTTAGCGCTATTATTCGAGACCTTCCCTAGACCCCACTCATAATGGAGGATGTGTTCCCCATTGGCGTTGATGATCAGTCCCCCTACTCCGGCTGTACCGGGATTTGATTTAAATGCCCCATCAAAAAAAAGATAGAAGCAGTTCCAATTTTGTATCTAGTTGGGGAACCTTTCTTCTTTTAATCTGACTTTCCAGGAGTTGGTTTCTACCCTGTCTGTTCATCCGTCGTGCTACCTTTCTGTGCATTGTAATTTTTTTCCAATATGTAACTTATGAAGTCTCGCTCTTCCACACTATATTTTGTTGCATCTATCTTTCCTGTAGTCTTGATTGAAATAGTTTCCAGGGTAAGATTTTTGGCCTTGTTGCAGGTTATTCTTGTTGTTGAGCTCTTGTCTTGGAATATTTTCTGATTTCTTGCTAGCCAGATTCGCCATAGCAAGGTGTAAGGGAGAGTGTTCCATACTCTCTTCACCAGGTTGCTTCTTTTTTCTTTCCAGGGGTAGCATTTTCTCCAAATGTAGATTGCATCAGCTATGGAATGCTGAGGGTTCCAAGGTAAATTACCTGTGGTAGACAGTCTTTTTCAACAATCAATAGCAAAGGGAGATTCTACGAATAGGTGGTGCATAGTTTCTTCGACGTTGCAGCAGTTGGGGCATCTGGATGGGTCGTTGATGCCTCTTTTTTTTAGGTTCTCTGCTGTTAAGATTTTGCCTTTCAGCAGAAGCCATATGAAAAATTTCATTTTTGGAAGTGCCTCAGATCTCCAAACTATTTTCCAGTGGTTCCATAAATTCATGGGAAAGGTGTTGTTGCATAGGTATTGGTGGCCTACTTTGACTATTTAATTTGTTCCAGTTGAGTCCCAACGGAATCCATCCCTCTCATTTTTCTTGATGGGAGCTTTACTGTGAAGGAGAGTCTAAAGATAGCTTAGACTAGGCTTTAATTCGTTGGGAATTTCTAGGAAGGACCATCCTGTCCAGGTGTGGGAATAGGGATCCCAGCTGGAGATTTGAGACAGATGATGGATACCCCTATTGTTAAGAAACTTAATGATGGGTATGGCTTCTTTATGCATGTTTATGGGTTGTTGTCCCGGGATTTTATCAGTTCCAATGTTGATGCTAGCTCCCCCCTGGAACTTTAGAAATATTTTGGATCATAAGAGGGAGTGCTTTTTTGCATAACCACCAGATTTTAGTGGAGTCTCTGTTCGGAATATTGGAGTTAACGAGCTGCTGCCTAGGAAACCTTAGGTATTTGGTCTCTAGCACCCTTTTCCACCACGATGAAGGTCCTATTATAAATCTCCAAACTATTTTCGCACCAAAGGCCAGATTTAAGAACTTTGGTGATCTAATACCCGGGCCTCCTCTTTCCTGAGTTTGGATGACATGTTTCCAGCTGACTAAATTAAACTTGCTTTTGTCGTTTTTCCCTCCTTGCCAAAGGAAGTGTCGTAAAACAACTTCCAATTTGTGGTGAAATATGGCAGGAGCTTGATAAAGTGAGAAACAGTATAGGGGAAGAGAGGTGATACCTGACTTGAGGAGAATAAGGCGGCCTGCTGGGTTGAGCCACAGTGATCCCCATTGATGCACCTTACTCTTTACCTTATCAATGATTCCATTCTAGGTTCCAGCCTTCAAAGGACCTAGACTCATTGGCATGCCCAGGTAAGAGAAATGGGTCCATTCCAGATTGCATGTGACACCAAATATATTTGCGATGTTGTAGATTACCTGATTTGAAGTGTTCCATCCATATATACAGCTTTTGAGCTGATTGACCAAGCCTCCAGAATACCCCATAAATTGGTCAAGGAGCTTCTTGAATCGCCTTGCTATTGTGGTGGAGGCTCCTCCAATTAACAAGATATCATCAGCAAACTGTGAATGATTGATGTTCTTGGCTCCATTCCCGAATTTGATACCAGTTATAAGGCCCACTCTCCGATTGTGGTCCAGAGCTTGACTGAAGGATTCTGCCATGAGGATAAAGAGATAGGGGGAGAGGGGACAGCCCTGTCTAAGACCCCGAGAAGATTGGAATGCTTCACCTGGTCTGCCGTTGATCAGGGGGGAAATCCAGGGCCCAGAGATGCAAGCAACAATAATATTAATGAAGGGTATCTCTAATCCCATCTTTTTTAATACAGCTATAAGGAAGGAGTGCCTAACTCTGTTGAAGGCATTAGCCAGGTTGAGCTTAAGGACAAATCCTTTTTCCTTCCTGGAGAGGCTCGAATGTATGGCTTCTTGAACAAGGAGAATGGAATCAGTGATTTTCCTGTTAGGCAAGAAACCTCCTTGATTTTCAGAGATCAAGGAGGGAAAGAGGGGTTTAAGTCTAGAGGCTAGAATTTTGGACAGAATTTTATAGGAGGAATTGCAAAGGGAGATGGGTGGGAATCTGGAGAGAGAAGAGGGTCGGTTTTCTTTGGGGATGAGGGCAAGGAAGGTGGCATTGGTGTACCCTCTTATTTTCCCCTTTCTTTGTGCCCATCGAACCATCTTGATCAAGTCCTTTTTTATAAGACTCCAGAACACCGTGTAGAAGCAAATGGCGAATCCGTCAGGCCCGGGCACCTTATCAAGATGCAGATTCCAATTTGCTCTTTTGATTTCCTCTTCTTCAATTTCCTTATTAAGGTTGTCATTCATTTCCTTAGTGATTCCTTTGGGTAAATGCTGGAGCAAATCAGAATAGTCTTCTTCCCCTTTGATTTCAGTTAAGAGATCTCTATAATGCTTGGAGGCAGCCTTCCTTATGGTCTCTTGAGTGCTATGCAGATTTCCTTCATTGTTCAAGATTGTGCTTACATTATTCCTGAGCTTTCAAGCAGTGGCCTGTTTGTGAAAATAGGTTGTATTTTTGTCTCCTCCTTGGAGCCATAATTGTCTGGATTTAAACGCCACTTGATTTCTTCCTCCCTATTAATGTGACTCAATTGTGTATATAGTACATGTTCTTGCTCCTTGTTTTGTTGTGATAAGCCATGTTCTTCGATCCTTAATTGCACACTCTCTAAATCACTCTTGATTTTCTTTTTGACCTCCTCTGGCTCCTGGTAATTTTCTTTGGCCCATTCCTTTATTACCTGTTTGGTTCTTTTTAATTTGGTTTCCCAGATGAAGCCTGCCGAACCTTCTACATGTTGGCTCCAAGTCTTCTGAACGATTTCTCTAACAGCTGGAATCCAATTCCAAAGGGGACTGTATTTAAATGGGATAGGTCCGAGGGGGCAGTGTGTTTCCAGAGTTAGATTAATAGGATAGTGATCAAAAGCTGAGGTATTGACGATGTTGGTGTATCCTACTGAGAAGGAAGAGAGGTACGTGATGTTGATTAAGAATCTATCTAGCATCTCCATTATGTTTCCAGTGCCAATCCTACGGTTACTCCAAGTATACCTACGATTTTTGGGTACAACATCAACTAGTTCATGTTCCTAAGTGATAGTCTCCAGTCGGCCTCTGAAGGGATCTGGAGTGAAATATCCTCCCCTTTTTTTGTTGGCATGCAAGACCAGGTTGAAGTCACCTACTACTATAATTGGCTCCCCATCGATGCTTGTCTTCAAATCGTCCCAGGAGATTTCCTTTTCTCTGTAATGGTTGGGGACATAAACATTGTATATGATTACTGCTTGGCTGCCTGTTCTGCTGTCAAGAGCGGTTTTGATCCAGTTCTAGTGGAGATTTGTTGAGGTGCAGTTCCATTTACTGTAGTCCCAAATAGTGACAATTCCTCTGGAGGCTCCTCTTGAATCACTGATGCATCCTAAATATTGTTTCTGCTAATCTAAAATTCTTCTCATTTCCTGCTGGTCTTGTTTTGTCTCCTGTATCAACATAATTTCTGTCTTTTCATTGCGGATTAGGTCTCTAAGTGCAGCTACTTTGGAGGGGTGCCCTAAACCCTTGATGTTCCAAGATAGGATTTTCATCATTAGGTATTGGGCGTGTGGAGAGGTGCTCGCCTCTCTTGATCTTTGTGGCTTGTCTCTTTCTCTTGATGCCCCAGAATGAAGGATTCTATTGGAGTTTGTGTGCCCATGGCTATGTCTTTCTGGGCATTCTCATCCCTGTGTTGTTTGGCTGATTTTCTGCCAGGTCCTGGTTTTTTGTAAGTATCGTTGGATGTTGCATGTTATTTTGAAGAGCTTCTAGTGATCCTTGAAAGAGGGGGATCGAGGGGAGTCTGAGATGAGATGGTCTGGGATGGGTGGGGGTCAGAAGGCTTAGAGGGAGGATCTTCAGGGGTAGATTCAAGAGTGGAGAGGAAAAGAAAGGGGTTGGAGGAGGAGGGGAGGGGTGGATCAGGCGGGAGGGGGACAGATGGAGAGGGGGAGGAAGAGGAAGGGCGTAGAGCTGAGGGTCCAGGGGTATCAGTTTCTAAGGGAGGCTTGGGAAGAGGAGTTGATTTCTTCTTTTTGACTGTTTCCCAGTGACCTTCCTGCTCGTCACTCTCTGCATTAACAATTTTAGTACATCTATTAGAAAAGTGTTCGTATTCGTGACATACCTTACATTTAAATGGTATCTGCTCATAATCCAATTGCTGGACATGGCTCCAATCGTCCACTTTCAGCTTTATTGCTTCGGGCAGTCCTCTGCCTAAATCCACTTCGACACAAATCATCATGCAGGCTTGCATGTTGTCCTTCGGCTCGCTACGATCGACATATTTTCCTACAACATTCCCTATGGCCCGAATAGCCTCATCTCCCCAGCAATGGAGAGGGAGGTGAGGGAGACGGACCCAGACCAGAATAGCGTTGGGGATGTCCAGCTCCAGGTCAAAATCTGGGGTCCATTTATTGAGGTAGAGGCCCCTGGAGTCCATGAAGTACCACCCATTCCTGAAGATCAAATCCTTGTCCTTTTTGGATACAAAATGGAATGTATAGTACCCTTTTCCATAAAACCTAATTGATACTTTCCCTTGGATTTTGTCTGACCAGTTTCGCTCAACCCATCTTTGAACTGTTCTTGGAGAAGGCCAAAGGCCTGTAAATTGTCCTATGAGACCTTTTTCAGCAAGAGATAGTGCTGCCATGCGAGGCAAGGTTGGAGGCAGATGAACTTCCTGAAGAACATCTAATTTCTTAACAAATTTCGTAATCGCAGGTCTGGGGCGCTGAGGAGGGAGGGATTTCACTAGATCTGCGAAGGCTTTTTGTGGATCGGGATCCTCCTGAGGAGATTCTGGGAGGGCCATGTCGGGGGGCCAAGGCCCAGGCCGCTGCGATGCTGGATGGAGGGATCTATCGTAGGGGGTGCTCTCAGGCTCTCAGAGGGCACGCGCGCAGCTAAGCCAAGGGTTGTTCTACCAGTTGGGGGGTATGTTGAGTCTTGAAAAATGTATGCGGAGGATATGTTACTAATTTTAAATGATATGGAAATCATCTAGGAAGTGAAAACTTAGTTGTCCTCTAAATTTGAAATGATGGTTCTCGGCACTACAAATTTCATTTTGGGCATGGAAATTAGAATAAATTGGGCAAACAAGAAACTTTGGTTAAAGAAGAGGAAGTATGTTGAGACAATATTATAGAGGTTTAATATAAAGGAATGTAAACCGATAAAGGTGCTTATTCTTGTAGGTGTAAATTTATATGAAAATTAGTGTCACAAGGCATAAGAATAGGAAGAGGAAAATCTCATGTTCCATATGACAGTGCAATTGGAAGTTTGATGTATGCAATGGTTTGTATTGTACCAAACATTGCACATGAAATGGGACTATTGAGTAGGTATATGTCAAAAACTAGGGAAGGAGCATTGGACAACAATAAAGAGGGTTTCGAGATATTTTCATGGCACTACTGGCTATGGATTATGCTACCAAGGAAAACTAAGATTGGACACAGTGTTGGACATACATGGATTTTTTTATGAATAATGGGTTGGAAATGTGGTTCTAGAATAATCTACAAGTAGCTACATGTTTAACATCTTTGGAGTAATCAGTTGAATGAGTTATAGACAATCTATAGTGGCAATCTCAACTATTGAACTTGAATACATGGTAGCCAATTATGTAATAAAGGAATAAATATGATTATAGAGATCGTGTTTAGGTATTTGGTTGGTACAATGATTTGTGAGGATAGATTGTGATAGTTAGAGTGCAATCTTCTTGGAAAAGAATATAGCATATAATTCTAAGACAAAGCATATTGATGTTTGATGCAAGCCAGCCTGCAATAACCAGGATCTTATATGTTCAAGCATGAGTTAGAATGTGTCACAGCTTTTCCCCAAATCAAAACCTCAATGCCAGACAAATTCACCATTTACTATTATCACGCGGAAGCTATCTTCATCATATGATTCACAATCAGAACCCAACAATCATCACACAAAGGAAACTTCTCATCATTCAATCCAAACCAAACATTCAATGCTTCCATAAGCAATATGAGCTATCTCAATAACTCTCAAAAGAATGCGCCCTTACTTTGCCAATTTGTCCAGAATTCAAATGTCAACAATAATTGCGCACTCTGTTAACATCTCTGCACTAAACTTTGTAACTTACCTTTATTTTTATCCACATTCAAATTGGATTCCAATCAACACTTTCCCCAATGCTATGAATTCTTTATTTATACCACAACTATTTCTTTATCTCCGTTGAATTCATCATAGACTATTTAGACATGCGAATAGGCAGCGTTGCTATCATTATATATATACAATTCTTTCAACTTTCAAACGTCCCAACTTGGCATAAGTTCTGATAGCAAATACTAATTGGATTGGATCTTCGTACTAAGGCGATTTGTTGAACTCAATATCGATTCAGCACTGGTATCGATTCCTATGAATCGAACCATTCAATACAACTCATATCAATCACTAATTACTGAATTGGTTATTTGTCGATATAAACACTGAAACGCATACAATCGATCTGCAATAATCACAAGCTTATAATAATCCAGTTCGCCAAAAGCAAAGGTTTAGTCGACTCAATTGTATTTGGAGAAATAACCACTCACGCCCTACAGTCGAAGACTATGTATGGCAGTTTCATATAGAATCGATGCAAATTTAAACATATCCAATCTCTTTCTCTCATATGTGATTTCAACAACTATTTCATATATCACATCGACCTTGTTCAATGAACTGCAGACCCAAACATTAAAACCCGCTCAGCGCCATCAACATTCGATCAGTATTGTATTGTGTTATTTTAACAAAATTGCTTCAGTTAATCAATCCACTGTGAAGCCCACACACAATTCAATTCATTCGATTGCCTTTAAATCCATAACCACAACCAAATCAAATGCACACAGTTCACTTCTAATTTCAGAATTTAACAACCAATACATATAACCCAATCAACATCTATGTAATCTGAAACAATGACTTACAACCTTTTGTTGGCCAGATCTTCAACGTTCATGGCCCTTACAATTTGCTAGAGGACTTACAGCCTTGGCTGTTCAACCTATTCTCAACCACACTCTCTCACAATCCCTCTCTGATTTTCAATGCCTTTGAGGCTTCATAATTTATAAAACTTAGCATGATCTAAAATCACTCAACTAAAAGCTCTAAAACTCTACATGCAATGCATACATATTGCAAAAAGCATCTTGAGGCTTTATTCCATCTTTTTCCCTGTTCTAAAATAGAAAATCTTCCTTATCACTTAATGATCCACATCCATTCCTTTTATGCCTAAAAGCTCTCCCTAATTCCTATTTTCTCATTTATTTATTTTGAGAATATCTAATTAAATCACACTTAAAGGCCTAAATATTAAACTGACTTGTAACTTAGGAAAATAATTATAGAAATGCTTGACCCCCTATGTCTATTATTTATAATGATTTCTCTTGGGCTGAATGCTCCTGCATCATACTCCCAAGGTAGAAAAAATTCATGATCTCCTGACCATGTGTTCAGATCTTTGTTTTCCTGGATCCCATATCTTGTGTTGCAACTTTCCATTTGTCGCTTCTTCTATCTGTTGTTCTTCTCCAGGTCTCCACACTTTATGCTGCCTTGCTCCACTTGCTGCACTTTCACAATCTGTCTCTGTTTTCATTTTTCTGTTGCTTCTCTTCCTTGATGATGTCTTAATCTGAGACACTTTCAACATGATTCTTCTGATTAAATCAATTTCTTTGTCTAATAAATCTTCAGACTGCTGATTTCTTACTGCCTACTGAGCTAAGACGGCTTGCACAGTTTTTACTTTCACTTGCTGACTTCTTGCTTCTATGCTTGTTTCTGTTCTGACTGCCACCCGATCATCCATACCCTCTTGTCTTCTGGAACAGGAAACTTCTTCTCTCCTCAACTGAGTCAAATGTTCTACAACAATACCTGCATTCATAAAACACTTGTTAGAACAAAAATCATAAGGCATCAGTGCCTTGTACTCCTTTGCCATCATTTCAGTATACTGATCCCAATCATTTTTGAGATTATCACTCAGTCTATCCTCAGCATCATCTTCTCCGAGAATGCCCCTGTATTCTGGAACCTCTTTATTTTCATTCATCTCTATCTTTATATTCTGAATACTTATCCTCTGTACTTCTAGTCTCTTCTCTAGAACACTTAACTCATGCCATAAATCTGTCATCTCCTTTGAGAAACTTTCTGTGCAATCTTCAATACTTTCACAAGCCAAGCTTCCTGTTGTTACCATCTCATCACCTGCATTCATACATAAAC
>APFE030779966.1:57241-82470 GCA_000404065.3 Pinus taeda | reverse complement strand
CTTGTTTTATGGCTCCTTGAGCGGTTGGGCAGGGATGGTTGACCACCCAAGGGGCCGAGAGTTGTGTGCAGCTCCCACTACCCTAACCTAAACCCCTCAATCTATTAGGCGAGGGTACCATTTTTTTAATATCTTTTTGTCTTTTTTATTATTCTAAATGTTGCTTTATTATTTTTTATTTTATTTTAATTTGATTTTAACGTTTTATTTCTAAAAAATAATAATAATAATGGTAAGGTATTATTTTTTTGTGTTAATATATATATATATATATATATCTTCTTGGTTTTCAATTTTCAAATTTATTTATTTTTTATCTTTATAAGTTATTTAATTTTTTTATTTTTTACATTTTACATTTATTTTCGTATTTTTATATAATTTTTATGTTCATTTTTTTTTGTTTTTTTTAATGTTTAGGTTTATATATTTTTATTACTCTTATTATTTTTAATTTTTTATTTTTTTTAATGTGTTAATTTGTTTGTTTTGTAGTTTCAATTTTTATTATTATATTTCTTTATTATTTTGTTTTATTTTATTTTTTCTGTAGGGTCATTTTGGATCCTCAACTAGCAACCCAATTTCATTACATGTTAACTTGATAGTTGATTTTAAAGTTTTCGTTATAATGGATCGAGTTTGCCCCACAATGTGTTAATTTCATGGTTGGTTTTTAAGTTTTCATTGCATGGGGTCGAGTTCACCTACACTGCATGTCAATTTGATAATTGATTTTTAAATTTTTGTTTCAATGTGTCAAGTTGTCTTAGGCTGAGATTTTAAAATAACTATACTTTTAGAATTTAAAAAAAAAAAAAAAAAAAAAAAAAAAAAAAAAAAAAAAAATTGGTATAATGGCTCTCTCATTCAGGCGTTCATTTTTAAAGTTTTTTTAGTCATATAATTTTTCCATAATGTCATTGTCGAAATATGTGGAAAACTCAATGTTTTTTGTAGTCATGATTTTGGTTTTAATTCCATGGTTGAAAACTTGTTAAAATTGTAAGGTTTTTCCAAGGCATGATATTTTATCTTTAATGCTATTGTTGAAAATAGTTATCAGCATTTTATGTTTAACACTATGGCCGAAAATTGTTGGAATTTTAAGGCTTTTCAGAGACGTGATATTTTATTTAATGCTATGCCTGAAAATTATTTGAATTATAAGGTTTTTTGGAGTCATAATATTTTATCTTTAACGTCACTATTAGAAAATGTTGAAAATTTACCCAAAAAAAACGTTAATCCAGTATCAACACTTTTCGTTTTTAGGGTGATTTTTTCACATACAAAAATACTAGTTTTCACTACCAATTTTCTAAAATGTTGAAAATTCACCCCGAATAAAAATAAATAAATAAAATTGTTAATGAAACATCAACACTTTTCATTTTTGGGTTGTTTTCTCATTTTTTTTGTTAAAGTTCTCGTTTTGAGGAAATAGTTCTCGTTTGATTGGATCTGATGTTAGTGTTGAATTTTATAACTATGGTTGGTCTTCATAATTTATATTTCATCCCTTCTGATGTATAATAAATTTGTAAGACATTTTCATTGATTAGCCCTTGAAAGAATTGTTATAAGACATGTTCTTCACGTCAGATTTAAAAGAGAAAATTTTGAAATTTGAATTTTAAATTTGAATTTTTGGCTCCAAACTAGTAAAGTCGGCCCTCCCTCAAGTCCAATCATCCCCAATTAAGAGACACCCATTTATGAAGGAGAAACACTATAGAAAGAGCATTCAACCTCCTCTGCAAGGCGCCATTCAAGCTCATACAAAAAAGACAATTTTTGAGAATCTGAGTGAAGGAGAAGAAGGACGAAAAAGAAAAAGGAAAAATTCATCTCTATCATCTATCTCTCTCTCTCTCTTGAACTTGCATGTGTGAATTTCTGAGCAACTTTTGGGTTGCATCTTCTAGGAAAGTTAAATTTTAGGCATATTCTAGGAGGCTGCAACTCAGCCTAGGCATATCAAAGAGGGTTGAAAATTGAAGGGCATAAGTTTGACTTGACTTGACTTGACTAGAGGGATACTTGACAAAGTTTGACCATTATCTTGTTGGTTTGTTTGAACTCATTATTAACTAGCAGCATTAGATGTATCTCTTGTTGAGCTGAAGAATTTCTCTAAGGAAAAGGTTATTGTGATTTTCCCCTAGTGGGTTTTCCTAGGGTAAATCTTGTGTTCTGTGTATTGTGATCTCTACTATCCTTATGCTTTATGGTTGAATTTTTGAAGTATAATTTATTAATGATAAATTGGAATTGTTAAGAGAAGATCTACATTATTAAAAGTAATTATCAGTATTTCAAAAATTTGTTCTTGTATCTATTATACTTGAAAAATAAACACGATACTAGAGCTTTGGTGACAAAAAAGGATATTGAGATCACTCTTGAAGAAGGTTTGGTAACATATCACTCTTGAAGAATACCTATATCTACAATCACATGCTAATCTATGATCATGGGTTCCTCTATGAAGTCTGAGAACAAATTGGAAGAAGTTACAAATTTCAGGGCATGGAAGACAATGATTGAGATTATTCTTGCAAAGAATGATCTCTTAGGTATTGTGAAAGGCAAGGTCATTGAACCTTCAGATAGTGAAGGAAAAAGGAAATATGACAAGGATGACATCACAACTATGAGAATCATTATAGACTCTATCAAATATCACTCGATTCCTTATGTTTCAAGTATTTAATCTTCAAAGAAGATGTATGATGCCCTAACTAGATTATACATTATCAACAACATTGGTCATGTAATGAGCTTGAAGAATAAGCTTCGTGATGTTAATATGACAAGAAATGATACTATAGCCTCATATTTCATTAGGATTTCTCAACTAAGAGATCAGCTTCAAGAAAAAGTTAAAGTCATTACTGAAAAAGAACTAGTGACTACAACACTTAATGGTCTACCAGATTCATGGGACTCATTTGTATCAGGTATATATGCTAGAAAAGAAGTCCCAAAGTTTGAATAACTATGGATTGCATGTACTCAAGAAGAATCAAGGCTCATATGAAAAAGAAATATTCAAAGATATGATGAAGCTGACTCTCAAGCTTATGAGGCACATTTCAAGAAGGATAGAGGAAGAAAGAAGTTTGGGTTCTAAAGAAGAAATGAAGGTAGAATAGTTTCTCCTCAAGGGAATAATAATTTGCCAAAGGTCTAATGCTATCATTGTCACAAATTTGGTCATTATATAAGAAATTGTTCTAAAAGATCGAATGATAGAAAAATAAAGGGAGACAAACATGCTACCATGACAAACATGGATGAACTTCCAAAGAAACCTAATAATGAAGATCCATTTACCAAAGACGATTTTTATTTTCTTCTCTTACAAGTTCTATTGAAGATAGTGATTATTTGTGGCTAGTAGATAGTGGTGCCTTAAGGCACATGACGGGATATTGTGACAACCTCACAAACCTAATGGAAAGGATTATCTCAAAAGGTAGAACATGGAGACAACAACAATTATGTAGTAAAAGGCATTGGGAAGACTTCTATTGAGATGGAATAAAGTGAAAATCTTCATCGTAGCAACATCCTTATATACCATGTTTGAAAAATAATTTGGTTCCCATTTCATGTTTGGAAGATAAGGGAGATAGAGTAGCATTTGTTGATGACAAAGTTCTTGTATGACCCAAAGATTCTAGTACATATTCCACTAGAGTAAATAGAGGTTATGAAGGAAGGTTGTATAGACTTTTGAAACAAATTGCTCAAGCATTAGTACATAATGACATCAATCCATGTGAACTTTGGCATAAAATATATGCACACCTTCACTATATAGCTTTTCCTACTTTATTAAGATGGTTTCAGGTGTTCCAAATTTGCAAGTAGAACAGGAAGAAGTTTGCAAAGGATGTGCACTTGGGAAGAATATCAAGAACCCCTTTCCAAGCAATGAAAGTAGCTCCAAAGAAATTTTGGATCTAGTCCATTCTAATGTACGTGGTTCAATGTTAGTGATTAGGTAGGTGCTCAAGTTTATGCTCAAAAATAAAAGTTCATAGAATAAAATGGAAGCTATATGGTTGGATAGATCTTGGCGATCTGAATCCAATGCAACTCGTTTCATCGAAAATGGAGTTTGAATTCTTCCATAAATGAGTTATAATCAATTTGCTAAACAGGCAAAATAAGTGCACAATCAGCAAGTTCAAGTCTCTTCAGCCAATCGGGAGGCAAGAAGTGTCACTCTATTGATGGCCTCGCAAATCATCCCATTTCATTGCATTGGAAAAAGTTTTCTGTTAAAAATTAGCCCCCGGTCCTGCCGAGATGCAATATCGCATGGATCGCATCGCAGCAGGAAGTCTTGTTAAGAATCACCCTGCCTGCATCAATAGCGAAATGTCGATGGAACCGAATGTGAAAAGAGAATAGGTTGCAATGTATCGAATTTTCGGGTCTGACAATTCATTGTAGTTCGCACTTCGTAGCGACAAACGACAAGTTGTTAAGGAATTCCCCGGTCCCGCGCCAATTACGACAAGCTAATATATACCGAATGCAAAATTGTTATGAACCATGGTGGATAAATCCTTAAGTCCGCCATCAAAAATCACTCATCGCAGTTTCAAAAGTGTGGTGTATTGTGTGCGCCCATTTCTCCACCGATAGTCGATTGCGATGTGTTTCGCCGTCGAACGGCGATCGTAGTTTTTAAAAGGAGTTGTTTCATTCGTCTCTCCGCCAGTGCCAATTGCGTTGTGATTTCCGAACCCACTGGGAAGCATGGCTTGGGTGGCCGAAATGTGGCAAATTTGGTGGATTTAAAGCCGAATTTGATGGTTACTGACCGGAAAAGGAGAATTTGTTGAACAAATTGTGGGAGAACTAGGAGAGGTCATAACTTCTTCAGTTCTTATCCAAATTAGGTGCAAAAAAGTCAATTCTAACATTTTTTTCTATTCCAAACTCATTGAGATAGGTTTCAGGGGATTTGAGCATTGTAAATGCACTTTTGTTGTAATTTTGAGCATAACAGAGAGGCCTAAGCATTGGAAGATGGACCAAGGAGACGTAGCCCAGGAGGGGTGAACTCCTCATCAAATCTCTGTGTTGTGTGTTGTATTTTGATGTTCTTTGTTGTTACATTGTTGTTGTTCAGCATATGTTTTATGTTAAATTGTTTATAACATTTACATAAGAAACTCTCATGGGAATCAGTTAATTAAGAAAAAATGGTGAACCCTTAAGCACTTGATAAGAAAATGATAATCATCGTGGGTTTTATTCTGAAGGGGGAATTAGCACAGCATTAGTAATCTGATCCATTGCATATCAAGTTGATATCGTAGCATTTGTTTTTTATGACTAGATTTGCTTGTGCAAAGAAGGAGTATTGTTTGCTAGTTTTGTGTCATGCTAACAAGGTTAAAACTCAAAAGAGGTGAAGGAAAGCTGGTTGGAAGCCCTGAAGTTGGGTCACGGGGAAGAAGAGAAAAGTTACCAAAATCTCCAACACCATTCAACCTCAAGTTGTAGTTGAGACTCCAGAGATCATGTCTCAGGAATGAGAACCTACAAACATGAAAAAGATAAGAATACCTTCAAAAAGGCTTTCTTTGATATGACAGAGATGGTGAAGGTCCTCTATGAAGAGAGAAATAGTTGGTTGCAAGGAGAAAGTTCCAAACCTCTCAAAGGAGAAGGCTCTTCAGGAGGAGGTAATGGGAATGGAGAAAAACCTCCACCCTCTCCACCATCTTCTTCATCTTCTTCTTCACAAGCATATTCACACTCTTCCACTAATACAACCCTTACTCATACTCATTATCGTTCTTCAAAAGGAGTTGGAAAATCACCTCTATTTAAACTAGATGTTAAATTTGAGTTGCCCATGTATAATGGTGAAGTGAATACAGAGAAGCTTGATAATTGGATTCATATGTTGGAGGTGTATTGTAGGATTCAAAACCTTCAAGAGGATGATATCAAAATTCAATTGGATTCAATGAGAATGGAGGGTTCAGCACTCAATTGGTGGGAATAAAGGACTCAAGACGAGATCAAAAAACATGGTAAAATCGTTATTACTTGGTCTTATTTCATTACTACTATAAAAATACAACTCTACCCTTTAGCTCTTATGAAAAAAGCTATCATGAATTGGAAAAATTTTAGACAGTCAAGTCAAAATGTGCAAGAGTATACTGAGGAGTTTAGGATAAGAGCTCTTGTGTTAGGAGTAGACTTGCAGTCTCAAGATACTTTGCTGAAATACATAGGAGGTTTGCATAGCTATCTTCAACACACCATTCTTAAGTTTAATCCCACGAATCTTAATGAGGTATGTGTTCAAGCTACACACCTCGAAGCAAGAGGGAAAATGTACAAGAATAAGGTAAGAAGAAGCCATTCCAAAGTGGTGAAAAAGGAAAGTAGTCTAAAGGAAAATAGAAGAAAAATGCTTATGTTAAGAAAGAAGGGGAGAAAGTGGTGTGCAATAATTGTTCCAAAGAGGGCCATGATGAATAGCATTGTTGGAAGCTTCATCCTAAATTAAGACCGAATAAATTTAACAATAAAGAGAAACATAAGACAAACTTTATTGTACAACAAGACTTGGGTCCTGATTCAAGTGATGAAACAAAGATTTCAGCCACAGTCACTAAAGGAAAATCCGTGGCAAAAACAAGAAAAGAGGAAGTCATGGCAAGCACCAGCGCAGAAAATAACTCCAATAATGCTTTAAATGAAGAAAACATAATTGAGTTGTTCCATATCAAATTTATTTCCAAACACGCGAAGATTAATACGCTATTTGACAGTGGATCCCATGCAAATTTAATTTCTATAAACTTGGTCGAGAAGTTGAATCTGGAAATCGTGCCTCATCATAAATTGTATCCATTGGGTTGGATAACCAAGGATGCAAATCTTCAGGTCACAAGGAAATGTGTTTTCAGGTTTGCTATTACTATGAATTTTGTTGATGAAATCGAATTAGATGTAGTGTCACCAGATATTTTTGGAATTGTGTTGGGAAGCCCGTATCTATATGACCGGAAAGCCATTTTCCATAGATTTGAGAACAAATATCATTTGTTCAAAGATGGAGTGGAATATATTTTGAGATCCCATCATAGAAAGCTTAATCTATCTTTAGCAAGCGGAGGGAAAATGAAGCGACTAGTCAATTCTAGAAAGAAACTCGTGTTCCTTATGATCAAGTAGAATAAAAACACGGAGCGTGAATCCTTTGCAGGCTGCGACGTGAAGCTGAAAGTCGAATTGGTTAATGTGGTCAATAATATGGAGATGTGTTTCAATAACCAAAGGGATTGGCACCAAAAAGGGGAATTCAACACGAAATTCAGCTACAGCAAGATTGTCCACTCTCAAATATTGGTATGTATTGAATGTCAATTCTGGAAAGTTTAGAAATTAAGAAGCAAGTATAGGAATTGTTAGATAAAGTTATAATTCATCCCTCTACTTTGCCATGTGGTTCACCAATTATTTTGGTACCCAAGAAAGGTGGAACCTAGTACATGTGTGTAGATTATTGAGCTTTGAATAAAATTACCATAAAGAATCAATACCCACTACCCAGAATAGATGATTTGCTAGATCAGTTGAAGAATGAAAAATATTACACTATTAGACTTGCGAAGTGGATATCATCAATTTAGAATAGTTGAGGAGGATATTTGGAAGACTGCTTTTAAAACCAAACAGGGAGTGTTTGAGTGGCTGGTTTTTCCTTTTGGCCTCTGCAATGCTCCAGCTACATTCATGAGAGTTGTGAATGATGTTTTAAGATCCTTTCTTGATGAGTTTGTAATTGTCTATTTACATGATATTTTGATATTTAGCAAATCACGAGAAGAGCATGGAAAGCATGTGATGAAAGTGTTGGATTTCTTGAAAAAAGAACAGTTATTTCTGAAGATGTCTAAATGTGAATTCGAGAAAACTTCCTTAGTGTATTTGGGCCACATAGTTGGAGGAGGTGAGATGAAGATTGAACCCTCTAAAGTTTCGGTCATTGTGAATTGGCCAACACCCAAATCAGTCACAGAAGTAAGGAGTTTTGTAGGAGCAGTGCAGTACTAGAGGAAGTTCATTACCAATTTCTCTTCCATAGTAGCTCCACTACATGCTTTGACCAATGTGAAGGTTGTCTTCGAGTGGGGATGAAAATAGCAAAAAGCATTCAATGATTTAAAACAAAAGATCATTTTAGCCCCAGTTTTAGCATTGTCGGATTTGAAACAACTATTTGAAATGCAAACAGATGCAAGTGACTACGCCATGGGTGCAATTCTCTGACAACATGGTAAGCCCATTTCATTTCATTCTGAGATTTTTAATGGTGTTGTTATTAAATATCCTACAAATGATAAAGAGCTTTATGCATTGGTGCAAAGTGTGAAGAAATGGAAGCATTACTTAATATGAAAAGAAATCATTATTCACACCAATCATCAACCTTTGCAGTATTTGCAATCTCAAACAAAATTGCAACAATCAAGGCACTTTTGTTGGATGGGATTATTACAACAATTCCAC
The DNA here is from genome assembly GCA_000404065.3 of Pinus taeda. Lineage (NCBI taxonomy): Eukaryota > Viridiplantae > Streptophyta > Pinopsida > Pinales > Pinaceae > Pinus > Pinus taeda. Next base: position 73,911 of record APFE030779966.1, on the reverse strand, counting down.
TTGGTAATCATGTACAAGAAAGGTATTTATAATAGAGTTGTTGATATGCTTTCTAGGCTGGAATTTAATGTAGCTATTTTACTCAAGAATCATTATGTTTTGCCTAAAAGTTATGTTGAACAATACACAAATGATGTTGAATTTCAAGAGGTATATTCAAACTTGAGTCAAGGCCACCAAGTTGATGAATTAGACTACCATGTACATGATAATCTTTTGTATCATTTGGGAAAACTTTGTGTTCCACAGGGAGAGAGAGTAAATGTTACAAGGGAAGCGCACACTTCTCTTATTGTTGGACATTTCGGTGTAGTGGCAAATCTTTAGAGGTATTTTTATTAGCCTCGTATGCTTGAAAGTGTGTCATGTTTTATCAAAGGTTGTTCATTGTGTGCAATCAGTAAGCCTAGTAATAGGAAACTAGGATTGTACACACCACTTCTAGTGCCTTCACGTCCATGGCAAAGTGTTTCTATGGATTTTGTAGGAGATCTTCCTTTATCAAGAAAAGGTCATGATTATTTTTACATAGTTTTGGATAGGTTGAGCAACATGTGCATATTAATGCCTTGTAAAAAAACAAATTATAGTTGAACAAAAAGCTCAACTTTTCTTTTAAAATGTATGGGTTCATTTTGGATTACCTACTTCTATTGTAAGTGATTGTGATTCCCGATTTGTTGGGAATTTTTGGTCAAATTTATGGAACTTGATGGACACCAAGTTGAAGAAAAGTACAGCCTTCCATCCGCAAACAGATGGTCAAACTGAAGTGGTTAACAAGACAGTTATTCATTTGCTAAGAGGATATTACAGAAAACATCTTAAATTGTGGGATGAGTAGTTGCATTATATTTAGCATGCTTACAACTGAGCAAAACACTCTTCTACTCTAACTTCACCTTTGGATTTCATGTTTGAGAAAGATGTAGATGTAGATGGATATAACAACATAGATAGAGCAAATAAATTCATTGAGAAAATTCAGTTGATTCACCAAACAGTTCAAGAACAACTAGAAAAGAGTCAAGGCAAGTATAAGGCAAGGCATGATAAGCATCATGTGGATCAACAGTTTCAAGTAGGTGATGAAGTTTGGATTTATATTAGCAAGGAAAGGCTTAAAGGTGAAGCTAAAAATCTGAAACCAATCTGTTATGGTCCATTTAAAATTCTGAAAAAAGATTGGTAATAATGCTTTCAAGCTTGATTTGCTTTCATATATGAAAATTTATTCTGTTGTTAATGTTGAAAATTTGAGATTGTATGAGCCTCCTTTGATTGAAGATCAAGGAGAAACTGTATAGATTCAATCAATTGAATATTTTTCTCCAGAATTTCTTGATGAGCTTCAACAAGACACCATACTTGACAGAAGAATGAGGTCATCAAAGAGGGGAAATGTTGATTATCTTCGAGTGGGTCTCAAAGGTACAAATCCATTAAATGCCAAATGGATTGAAGAGGGGAAGGTGAGGAAACAATACTCACATATGTTCAATAACTGAATATAAACTTTGTGGGTCCAAAAGCTTCCAGTGGGGAGGAGTGATCAAGTGCTCAAGTTTATGCTCAAAAATAAAAGTTCATATAATTGAATATGGTTGGATATATCTCGATGACATGAATCCAACGCAACTTATTTCATCGAAAACGGAGTTTGGATGCTCCCAGAAATGAGTTCTGATCAGTTTGCTAGACAGGCAAAATATGTGCATAGTCAGCAAGTTCAACTCCCTTCAGGCAATCAGGAGGCGCCAAGTGTCACTTTGTCACTGCTATCGCAAATCAGCCCATCACGTTGGCACAAGTTTTCTGTTAAAAATCAATCCCTAGTCCCGCCGAGATGCAATATGCAATATCGCATGGATCGCATCACAAAATCCAAGCGCAACAAGAAGTCTTGTTAAGAATCACTCCACTCGCGTCGATAGCAAAACATCAATGGAACTTGATGCGAAAAGAGAATATGTTGTGATGTATCGAATGTTTCGGTCTGACAATTTATCGCAGTTCGCACTTCGCAGCAGCAAACGACAAGTTGTTAAGGAATTCCTTGGTCCCACGTCGATTACGACAAGCCGATATATACCAGATACAAAATCATTATGAACCATGCCATTAAGTCCACCATCACAAATATCTCATCGCAGTTTCAAAAATGTGGCTTATTATGTGTGCCCATTTCTCTACCGATATCTGATTGCAATGTGTTATGCCACCGATCGACAATCACAGTTTTTAAAAAGGAGTTGTTTCATCCGTCTCCCCACCAACGCCGATTGCGATTGCGATTTCTGAACCCGTCGGAAAGTATGGCTTCAGTGGCTGAAATGTGGAAAATTTGGAGAATTTCAAGCCGAATTTGATGGTTAGTGGCCAGAAAAGGGGAATTTTTTGAGCAAATTGTGGGAGAACTGGGAGAGGTCATAACTTCTTCAATTCTTATCCAAATTAGGTGCAAAAAGAGTTGATTCTAGCAGTTTTGGCTATTATGAACTCATTGAGGTAGGTTTCAAAGGAATTTGAGCATTTTAAATACACTTTTGTTGTAATTTTGAGCATAATAGAGAGGCCCAAGCATTGGAAGCTGGACCAAGGAGACGTAGCCCAGGAGAGGTGAACTCCTCATCAAATCTCTATGTTGTGTGTTGTATTTTGATGTTCTTTACTATTATTTTGCTATTGTTAAACATACATTTTATGTTAAATTATTTATTACATTTACATAAGAAAATATCATGGGAATCAGTTAATTAAGAAAAAATGGTGAATCCTTAAGCACTTGATAAGCATCTTGGGTTTTTATTCTGAATGGGGAATTACCACAGAATTACTAATCTTCTCCATTTCATATCAGTTAGTGAAATATATTGAAGATTGTTTGTACTATGTAACCTTTATTGATGATTTCTCTCATAAGATGTGGATTTACTTCATGAAAACAAAGGATAAAGTCTTTACAAGTTTCGGGAATTTAAGGTTGAAGTAAAAAACTCAAGATCCTGAAATCCGATAATGGAGGATAATATACCTCCAAGGAGCGAAATGTATTTTGTAAAGAAGATGGAATTAAGAGAGAGTTGATAGTCCCTTAAAATCCATAATGAAATGGTGTTGTTTAAAAAAATAACAAAACCATCGAAGAATATATTAAGGCAATGATGAACGATTAAGACTTGTATATGTTTCTATTGAGAAAAGCATCTATGAAAATTGTTTACATTCAAAATAGAAGTCCTCATCAAATTTTGGGACACAAGACTCCTAAAGATGCATTCACCAGACAAAAACCTCAAGAAGGTTATTTGAGAATATTTGGTTTTCCTGTGTATATCTATGTACCTAAAGAAAAGAGAAGGAAGCTAAATCCTTCAAGAAAGAAAGGAATATTTTTTGGATATAGTGAGTCATCAAAGGCCTATAGAATCTATGTTCCAGGGCAAAAATAAGTTGAAGTTAATAAGGATGTGACATTTGATGAGAATGTTTCCTTTTGGAAATATAAAGAATTTCCCATGGACTCTAATGAGGACAAAGAACATGAATCCCCCAAGGAAGAAAAATCAATTCCTTCGAAACATCCCATAGATCAATAAGAAGAGTTAGAAGGGCCTAGTGATGCAATGGACCCAGTTGTTGTTACTGAAATCAGGGAAATGACAAGATGGCTTATATCCACTTTACAATAAGCAAAAGGACATGCATCACCACGTGACACCTTCACGGAAAGCAAGAAATCAAAGAGGGATTCTAGCTATGTGGCATTAATGATTAATCTTATTGATTCTAAACCTTCCATCTATGACGAAGAAGCTAGCCAGCAAGTTTGGAAGGATGTGACGTGGAAGAATACCAATTGATTATGAAGAATGATGTATGGGGGATTGTGTCGAGACCTGAAGAAAAATGAGTGGTAACCTCCAAATGGGTATACAAGATCAAGGATGCAGTGGATGGCAGTATTGAAAAACACAAAGCAAGATTTGTGGCTAGAGGGTTCTCCCAAAAAGAGGGAGAGGACTATGATGATACCTTTGCTTCGGTTTCTAGGTACACTACCATTAGATCTATTATTTCTATTACTTCCTTTATGGGTTGGAATTTACATTAGATGGATGTAGAGATTGTTTTTCTTAATGGTGTGATTGAGGAAGAAGTGTACATAGAACAACCTAAAGGTTTTGAGGTCCATGGAAGACAGTCACACATTTGCAGATTAAAGAAAGCCTTTTATGGACTTAAGCAAGCATCTAGAGCCTGGTATTCTCGAATTGAAAGCTACCTGACAAGACTTGGATTCTCCAAAAGTGATGTTGATTCAAACTTGTATATTAATATCGAGAAGAATGAACTTGTGATTCTATTAATATATGTTGATGACTTATTTCTGACAGGGGTGGAACATCTTATTATTCAAATTAAGAGGGTGTTGATTTCTTAATTTGATATGAAGGATATTGGGTTGATGCACTACTATTTGGAGCTAGAAGTATGAAAGAACCCTGGTGAAATCTTCCTTGGTCAAGGAAAGTTTTTTATCAATATCCTGGAGAAGTTTATGATGATGGACTGTAAATCGATGGAAACTCCCATGCTGACAAATTTAAGAAATATGAGAGACTGTAATTCAGATACTGGTAGATCCTTCCATGTACTGGAAGTTATTGGCTCACTAATGTATTTGGTTAATGTCAAGCCAGACATTTTCTTTGCAGTGAACATGTTGAGGCAGTTTTAGGTGGAATCAAGACATGATCATTGGACAGCATCAAATAATATATTGAGATATTTGTGTGGCATGATTGACTATGTTTTGAGATATGTCTCAAACGATGATATATTGTTGCATGGTTATACATATGCATATTGGGAAAGGAATGTTGAAGACAAAGAGTACATATGGATGTTTCTTTAGTTTGGGCTCCACTAAGATTTTGTGGATGAGCATGAAGCAAACATCTGTTGCACTCTGTATTGTCAAGGCTGAATATATTGTAGCAAGTATGGCAAGTTATGAAGCAGTGTGGCTTTGAAAGTTAATCGTGAGACTATTTTATCATGTGTTAGATCTAGACATGATAGTTTGTGATAATCAAAGTTGTATGAAGCTAAAAAAAAATCCAGTTTTCCATGACAAGTCAAAGCACATCGATGTCAAGTACAAATTAATTTGTGACATGGTGAAGAAGGGAGCAGTGAAGCTCTAGTATGTCTCCATTGATGAACATATAGTTGTTATTCTTACAAATCCCTTGTCCACGGTGAAGCTTGTATACTTCAAGGACAAGATTGGACTTGTTGAGAATACCTCCCTCATTGAGAGGGAGTGCTAAAGAGATAACATCATGGACTGACATTCTCCCTGTGTCATATATGACCAAAATTAGGGAGAAAGGCCCAATAGAGGACATCCATTCTTTCTGTGTCAAGTATATTGACCAGAATTAGGAAGAATAATCTTGGAATCCCATAATTACTCAGATAGAGTGTGGCCTTTGGAGATTCACCATGTGTCAAATATTGACCAAAATGATGGTGAACCAATACTAGTTTGTATACCATGTGTCAGATAGACTAGAATTATGGTGACTAGTTGATGCCAATGACGTACCATGTGTCAGGAGTATTAACTAGGATTATGGTGAGGAGACATCATAGGTCAGAGGTACGGACGAGAATTATGGTAGTCTATTTATGTTGTTGATCTACCATGTTTTAAAGTTATTTGGATAGAATTATGGTACTTGAATGATGTTGATACTATTGATGATTTGTTATAACCTTTTCTTAGATAAATTTGTTAACATGGAGAAAGTCGGTCTAGTCTTTATGAATACCTCCATATCTAAGAGGGAGTGTTGAATTTTGTAGCTATTGTAGGCCTTAATAATTTATATTTTATACCTTGTAATGTATAATAAATTTGTAAGACATGTTCTTCATGTCATTTTCATTGATTAGCCCTTGAAATAATTATTATATGACATGTTCTTCATGTCACATTTAAAAGAAGAAGAAAAAAATGAAATTTTAGTTCCAAACTAATCAAGTTGTCCCTTCCTCAAGTCAATTTGGCCCCAATGAGGAGACATGCCCATTTTGGAATGCAAAACATTATATAAAGAGCATTCAATCTCCTTCGTAAAGAACCATTAGACCTCACATAAGAAACATTGTTTAATGGCTTCCAAGAGAAGGAGAAGAACAACGAAGAAGAAGAAGAAGGATGAATTCATGTTTAACATTTATCTCCCTCTTTTGAACTTGAACCTATGAATTTCTAGGTAATTTCTAGGAAACATATTCTCTGCAGGTTGAAATTATGGACAGACTGAGTTTCTAGGCATATTTTGGGAGGTCGAAACTTGGATTAGGAAGATCGAAGAGGGACAAATATTGAAGGGAAGAAGTTGACTTGTCTTGACTTGACTAGAGGGTTGATAGAATAGGTTTTACCATTATCTTGTTGGTCTATTTGTCCTTATAGTTGACTAGTAGCATTAGATGTATCTCTTGTTGAACTAAAGAATTTCTCTATAGTTGCTAGTGTGGAGCTATAAAAAGGGTCTCTTTCACCTCTAATTACCTCACATTAATATGTCAATCCAGGAACATTTTTTTATTTAAAAGAGTGTCTTATTCTAAGGCTATCATTTGCCAGAGTAATGCTAGTAGCACAGTGTTTGAAAATGCAAAAGTAAACGGATGCTTGTTTACAGCTTAACTACTTCAAAAGATTAAATCACACATTACAGCTTAACTACTTCAAAAGATTAAATCACACATTAAATTTATTAGTCAAGGGTTCGGTAGCAATAACCGATCCCTTTGGAAACTGATGGAAAAGGAAATCAGAGAACAGATCATGGAACTGGGAGTTGGACAGTAGATGTCAATGCTCACTACAGCCTGAGATCGTTCTTCACATCAATAACAAGAAATGGAATGGAAACTAAGAAATGGAAAAGCAATTAAGAAATCGAACAGCAAATCTAAAATGGAACAGCAAATCTAAAATGGAACAGCGAGTCTGAAATGGAACAGCAGTTAAGAAATAGAATAGCAACTAAGTCTAGAAAACAGTAACGTCTTAGTCTATCAGATCAAATGCATTAATCATAAGCTACAGGAATCAAACGGAAATCCTTCACTCTTAAGGATGGATTGAATAACACACACAAATGGAACAACACTAATTACTGATAAATTATGGAACAGCACTGAAAACCATATATGCACATAGCACACTCAAATAGTAATTTGATCCAGTTATCACCTCAGTTAGAAAGAATACGATTGCATTTCAAGATAGAACAACATTATTCATAAATCCAACAATCACAAAGAACAAAACTTCCACAATGAATTCTGTAATGTTAATGAACAAGTGCACTGCACAAAGGCTCTGTGATGGAACAACAACAGTACTCTATAAAGACTAGCAGTATTATATCAACACCTAAAAGAATAGTAATATGATGCGGAGTCAATACAATAGTTCTGTCTCTAGAAACCTTAAAACATAACAGAGCATGTGATGTAAACTTATAAAACACATTAGATTACCAAATAACGTTAATAAGCAAACCACGCGAAAACCAAGCATAATGGTACAAGAGCAAGTGTCCTCCAGGGTCGGGCCCTTAGCCTCCAGGGGTACACTTCTTGAAATTATTCTAGACTCAAAGATGAAATAGTAACCAAATTTGTATTAATGCATCAAGTAAAATTACAGTGGAGCAGTTCTTAGCGAGACTCGGTGATCAAATTTTTTGATCTTAAAAGAAATTACATAAAAGCATAGCGATATCTAACTCTCTCCTCCCCGCCGAGCTAACAGTGTTGCCCCTTTTATAAGGGTGATGGCAGAGATATCTAAGTGCAGAAATAGATAAAACAGCGATCCCTCAGGATCAAGGATCCTGAGGGATTCGCCGAACCGTTAGTCCTCAGTCATTTCTTTTTTTTCCTGCGCCGAGTTGATATCTCCACTTCCTTTCCTGGGCTGATTTGCTTTGATTTTCTCTACCTTGTTTGCATACGGTCTCCCGACAAAGGGACAGTGGTTAACCCGTCCTTGTCCTTTCCTTTGGAACGCAAACTTCTCATTTTTTCTCCTTCCTGCATAAGGAAATGACAATTGTCAACGTTTTCGACTTGCATATTAATCTCACATGTTTTATTACAATTCTTTATCATTTTTCGAGTTCATGGTGCAAAAATGTTTTGAAGTTCTAATGAAAAGACGCTGAAATAATCATCAAAAACATACCTTCTTTAGTACTCCACACACCCCCTGCTTAACCTTTTTCATGCCCTCATGAAAACATTGTAGTTGACGTGTAAGGCAGTGAGTGAGTAGGCTGGAGATGGAATCTCATGTGAAGGCCTACAGCCATGATGCGTAACTAGGTATTCAAAGAAATGGCCTATCTGACCCTCAAGCATCTCATACAGGGCTTGTTATCCGGGTGCAGGGTGCCAAATAATTGGACTCCGAAACCTATATATTAACTAGGATGGCCCTGCCCTCAAAGAGATTTCGCCATAGAGGTGCAAGCGGTTGGCAGCTAATTTAAAATTCTCATATTTAAATGGTTCCCTGAGCTGGATATTCGGATTAGAGATTTGATACCGAAATTTAGTTGCATCAATGGCAGGGTCTTTGATAGAGAAAAAGTATTCTAATCCCTACCGAATGATTGCCTCATGCATGGTTCCTAATGCTTCAATTACACCTGGAGTCTTCATAAGGTTTCTATGTTTTCTCCATAACTGTACTGGATCCCTAGGCTCAGCTCTTATCCATAAATCTAATTTGTTTTCTTGTCTTTGGAAAGCATTATAGGCTTTGATCCATTTAATTTTATGAACCCCAAATGAAATAAATGCCTGTAATTGGATATCCCCAACAAAAGGGCCAGGGTTCAGCTCGGTCTCTTGTTCTAATACAAGGTTATGCAAACAAAATTCACACAGTAGTCTCTGAACTTTTACCCCATAGTGCTTACAGCAGTTTATAAAATCATTGATGGTGTTAATTTGTATGGGAGCACCTACTTTAACAGCCTTTATTTTCAATTGCAAATATCTTTCCATTAAAAAGAACTCATAATTCTTAGCAGGGGCTCTACATGCTAGGATGTCATTGTATAAAGAACATAAGGTATCCATCTGCTTGATAACTACATCTAACCTACGATTTACCTACGCAACTTTCTCTTGTTCCCTTCACCACCCTTCAAAGGCATGGCTTTCGAATAGATTGACGTTCCTAAGCTGCTGTTGTAGCTCTTCATACTTTTCTCGAGGGACCGTTTACTCTCTAAGCTTTTTTGCTTCCTGTTGAGCTTGCTTCAAACCCTTTTGTAGGGTTACTGTTTTTGGATCTCTTTTCCATGTGGCAGTGGAGGCCGAGAGTTTTACTTGAACTTTCCTATTGCGTTGCTTTGAGTTCATAACCCTTATCACTCTCGAAAGTGGTGCCTCCGTCTGAATTTCTTTATCACGGGTCAACATCTCATCAATTTCTATCTTAACATGGATATCAGTCCATTGTTGTTCCTTTTCAATTGGAACAGCAATCTGTTTCTCAGCATCATTTGCAATAGCAGCCTGGCTTTTGACAGGGTTTTGAACAGCAGGATGGATTCTGGTCCTCCGCCCCTTTGCCTTGAGGGGTTTTGCTGGAGTGGTCACATTTTTCCTTCCCGGAGTCCTTTTTACCCTTTGCCTTGCTTTTAGAATCCTAATCTGCTGGTGGAGCTGGACTATTATGTTCAATAATCTCTGTTGTTCCTTTCGCAATTCCCTAATTTCCGCAATTTCCTTAGAAGGGACAGCAGGCTTTTCACTGCGGCCTGGACTGTGACTAATTTCCTGATTTTCTTTCTAGAGTGTTTCTTCACTGTTTTGCTCTGGTTGCTCTGGGGCAAGAACCCTAACTAGTTCTTTTATTTCTTGGGCGACCTCTTTTTCTACCCCTGTTTCCTCCGGAATTTCTTCTGGTGTCTTCTTGTTAGGAACGGATTGTTCCTGTTCAGCATCTCCTGTCATCTTTTCATCATGAATAGACAGATTCTCTTCTTATGCCTCCTTTGCATGTGATTCTTCAAGTGCATTTTCCTCTTGGGTTTTCTCTTCGGCATGGAGGTCTGATGGACTGGAAGGTTGGCCATATTCGCCCATATTGGCCAAAACTTTGGCCAATTCACCTTCTCCCAATGGGTCCTGTAATGGGCTACCTTCCTGCTGTTTCGTTTCCTCCTCCTGCTCGGATTGCTTGGCTTCTTCTTCTTTGTCTCCTTCTTCTTCAAATTGCTCAGCTTCTTCCTCTTTTTCTTCTTCTTCTTCTTTAGATTGCTCTGCCTCTTCTTCTTTTTCTTCTTCCTCCTCTTCAAATTGCTCTACCTCTTCTTCTTTTTCTTCTTCCTCCTCTTCCTGCATTTCTTTCTCATTGTCTTCCTCTTCTAGCCATGGGGGTTGCTCATCTTCTATTTCTACCAGCTAGCTGGTGCTTTCTTGGGGCTTCTCCAGCCTCCCTGGTAGCCGTGCTAGCCGGACCGATTTCCTGCATTTTTCTGGCCGCTCGGGTGTACCGGTGGCATGTTTACGTTTTTCCGATTTCCTGCATTTTTCTAGACGCTCGGATGTACTGGTGACATGTTTCAGTTTTTCTGGACGCTCGGGTGTACTGGTGGCATGTTTACGTTTTAGGGATGGTGTGGTCAATCCCCCATTTATCATGGCAATTAGCTCTTCCTAGCTACTCTACTACTGGGTGAGGCTATGGCTAACTATTAACCGAATCAACCCATGATGACTAACAACTGAATCTACATGTTGTGCCTTTTTTATGCTCCGTGCAACATCATGAAGTAATGAATTCAAAATGCAGGTGAATTTATAGATCATTTTTGTTTTAGTACAGCTAAGAGTTTAAGATGTCGTGGTCTTACCATGTCTTTTTTGCCTTCACAGGTGATGTAGCTTTGAATGGTCTTTGCCAATTCCGCCCACGGCTCTCCTAATGTTGCTAGCAGAACCCCCTTTCCTCTAATTGTGAGGCTCTAGCCTTCGTCCTAGAAGATTTCTATGATCTTCTGCAATCTCTCCTTCTTTAACGTCCATACAGGTCCAGCGGCTGGCAGTCCCGAGACTTCTGTGATTATGTCGTCGGTGACTGCTATTCGTCTCCCCCTCACTGTGGAGTGATCCTCTTGCAAGTTCTGCAAGAATTCAATTACCACAGTCTCATTAGACTCCTGCAAGCGGTTGAGATAAGTCAGCCACCCTGCTCTTGCCAGGATTTCTCAGGCAGCAGCAGAGACTGTTAACACTTGCGGTTCTCTCCGAATCGATCTTCCTCCCATGGTTTCATTGTAAACTCTCAATGGAACGGCAGCTGTTCACGCTGTTGAAACATAGAGAGGTTGACAGATGCAAGACTTGTTCAAACTCTAATGTTGCAGAGTATACGATGGAAATGGCTTTGAACAGCAAGTCATGCAGAGAAAAAAACAATAAAATAAAAAGAAATAGTATACTATTGAGCCGTGTTATACCCCAGTACACAACTTCCCGAATAGTGAGCTGACACGTAATCCAGGGAATGATGAGGTTAACCTCCCCCCCCGTAATGTGATAGGTTGTCCCAGCCGTCAAATAAAGGAGCAGCGCCCGCTCTGCAATATAGTCCTTAAGGAACAGCGTATGGCAATATGCCATGTTTACAAAAGCAACAAATTACCGAAATCGAGGCGTAGAGTTGCGTCGCTTAATACGTAAGAGACTACGGTGATATGATGCAAGGTTGGGGATAAGACATTTGCTGTAAATAGAGAGTCTCATGCGGTCATTGTCAATTGTTCTGTCATGATTGGTGATAATATATATTCATGTGTTGTATGGTTTGGGAAATAATATATAATTGATTACTAAGGTATAAGAAACAGAAGGGTGCTAATAACTTACCTATTGGTGTAAATAATGTGACTTCAATACCATTAATAGTGCTCTGCTGCCGACAAGTATCCATAACCTTGGCAGAGTTGTTTATTTCACCCATGGAACCATGATCCTTTGTGTATGCTTAGGAAATGTTGTGTAATGTCAAAATGTAGGCCATTATGCTGGCTTGGTGACCAGTTAGCCATAATTCCATTCACGAGGAAGGAGCGAAAAGTGGGTAGGCCGACTCGTGATGAGACCTCCTGTTCCAAGGGTTGTTTATTTGATATACCTTTTGGACCATATCCCTGGTGTGGTGGTTGTAGTGGGAATGCCACTTTGCTTTCGTCCTCATGATCATGGTAGGATGGCTCTTAATGAGACCCCCTATCCTGCATTTGACAACCTATAAGTCATGTTTGCTCTTTTTTCTTTCTTTTTCATAAAGTACTTTCCCTATTTATACACAAAGGGTGGTTCAACACTCCTTAAGAGTAGGAAAGGTGGAAGAAGTCTTAACATCTCAATAGGAAGATATAAACCCTTTGCTCTTATTCCTGAATAATAATCAAAGAGGATTAAAAGGGACCAACATGATAGAGATAACTAATCAGAGCAGAATTAGTAGAACAATGATAGCAAAAAATTATGAATAAGTGTGTCCTTCCTTCTGTCCTTTTATCAATTCAGGGCAATTTCTTATAAAGATAGTGATTTATGATTGGCTGATTTCAGTATGTTGCGATTTTGTATCCATTGCATAAGTGCATAGTTGTATTGTAGAAGACTTGAAAGAACAGGAACAATAAGCATCCTTAATTTAGAACAGCAAAAGAAACAAGTCGTTTCACAGGGAGAGCAAAAGCATGCAAGTGGTGTTCCTTTTGAAAAAAGGAACAACAAAAGACCACGAATGTTGTTCCTTTGGAAAAGGAACAGTAGAAAACGTAAATTTCGTTCCTTTGAAAAAGGAATAGCAAAGATGGAAAACGTTGTTCCTTTGGAAAAGGAACAGCAGACACACAAATGTTGTTCCTTTGAAAAAGGAACAGCAGAACACACAAATGATGTTCCTTTGGAAAAGGAATAGCAAAAATCAAAAACGTTGTTCCTTTGGAAAAGGAACAGCAAAACACACCAATGTCGTTCCTTTGGAAAAGGAACAGCAGAAATCAAAAATGTTGTTCCTTTGGAAAAGGAACAGCAAGAACACACAAATGTCGTTCCTTTGTAAAAGGAACAGCAGAAATTGAAAATGTTGTTCCTTTGGAAAAGGAACAGCAAAACACACAAAAATGTCGTTCCTTTGAAAAAGGAACAGCAAAAATCAAAAACGTTGTTCCTTTGGAAAAGGAACAGCAGAAATCGAAAATGTTGTTCCTTTGGAAAAGGAACAGCAAAACACACAGAAATGTCGTTCCTTTGGAAAAGGAACAGCAGAAATAAAAAACATTGTTCCTTTGGAAAAGGAATAGCAGAAATCGAAAATATTGTTCCTTTGGAAAAGAAACAGCAAAACACACAAAAATTTTGTTCCTTTGGAAAAGGAACAGCAGAAATCAAAAATGTTATTCCTTTGGAAAAGGAACAGCAAAAATCGAAAATGTTGTTCCTTTGGAAAAGGAACAGCCAAAACACACAAATGTCGTTCCTTTGAAAAAGGAAAGGCAGAAATCAAAAATGTTGTTCCTTTGGAAAAGGAATAGCAGAACACAAAAATAAAGACAAAGAACCAAATTACAGTAAAATGACGGTTGATCCAAAGGGGGTTGTTCTTTTGAAAAAGGAACAGCCAGAAGAAAATGATGTTCTTTTGAAAAAAAGGAGCAGCAAAAATAGTAACAGCAAAATGTTGATTCAAAAATATGTACAAAAATTATTCAAGAAAAGAAATTATGTATAAACTATAAAAAGAAATAAATTCCTTAATGATTATAGGTGAGGAAGACTTCTCTTCCTCCCCCAAAATCTCCATATCTAAGTCTCGGCGTAGCTACTAGCAAAAGGACTCCCGAGTGAGTGGTTTGTGATAGAGACGAACTCGGTGGCCATTTGCCTTGAAGGTATATCCAGAACCGTCAATAGTGATTAGAGTAAGGATACCATTGTCATGTATCTCTTGGATTTCATATGGTCCCAACCAATGAGAATAGGAGTTTCCCAGGGAAGTCCTGAAACCTGGAGTCGTACAAAAGAGCCCAGTCACCTCCGCGGAAGACTTTATTTTTAATGAGAGCATCATGCCATTTAGCTCGCTGCTGCTGAATCAAGGCAGTGTTTTGAAGTGTAGAAAGCCTAATTTCGTCTAGCTCACTGATCTGTTGTAATCAATTAATCTGTGCCTCGGTTAGATCTAAGCCAACTTCCTGTGTTGTTCATAATGTTTGGATTTCGAATTATATGGGGAAAATGGGTTTTTTTTCCAAACATTAATTGATAAGGTAAGTAACTAGTGGTACTTCTCCATGTTGTTCTGTAAGCCCACAGTGCTTCAGGTAGTCTAGCAGCCCAATCACGTCTATGTGATGCAATGGTTTTCGTTAGGATTGCTTCTATTATTTTATTGTTGCTCTCTACCTTCCCATTTTCCTGTGGGTGGTATGTAGTAGTGACTTTATGTTAGACATGATAGTTGTTGAGTGTTGCAGCTATTCTGTTCCCAACAAATTGTGGTCCACCATCTATAATTATCTCTCTTGGAAGGCCATAACGTACAAATAGATGGAACAGGAACTATATGACAGAGTCCTCTGTAGCTCTTGGCAATGCCTCTGCCTCAACCCACTTGGTGACATATTCTGTTGCCACCAAAATATATGTTTTCTGGTTCGATGATGGGTTAATTGGTCCAACGAAATCAAGATCCCATCACTTGAATGGTTCGATGACTAGCTGTGGTTTCAAAGGCATCTCATCGGACTGACCAAGGCGTCCTGCTCTCTGGCAACTGTCACAGGCTTGGAAAAATTTCTTTGCATCTTTGAAAATTGTGGGCCAATAATACCCTGTTTGTAGCACTTTATGTTCAGTTCTGCGATTGGCGAAATGTCCACCACATGGTTCGTCATTGCAGGCTTTCAAAATTTCAAAATTTTCATCTTCTCAAACGCATCTCCTAATATGCATGTATGCCCCTATGTGGAACAAATAGCCCCCAATCCAAGAAAATCAAGTACTCCGCTGAACAATCTGTTTCCGCTCATTAGGGGTTAGATGCTTTGGTAGTTTACCTACTGCTAGGTAATTGGCAACATTAGCATACCAGGGTGTTTGAAAAACCACACCAACAGATGCTCGTCCAGAAATTGATCTTCAACTGTTGCTGCATAAATTGGCTTTGGCGTTCTTGAGAGAAAATCTGCTACAGGATTTTCTTTTCCAGGTCAATCCTTGATTGTAATATCAAATTCCTGCAATAAAATCGGCCATCTAGTTATTATGCCATTTTTGATAGGCTTGTTTGCTAAATATTTTATGGCAGAATGATCTGTGTACAAGATAATAGGATATCCAGTAATGTAATGTCTGAACTTATTGACAGCATGTATTACAGCTAGAAATTCTTTTTCAGTAACAGTGTAGTTTAATTTAGCAGGGGATAAATTTTTGCTAATGTAATAAATTGCATATGGTTTTCTATCCTCTTCTTGCCCAAGGACCACTCCAATGGTTGTATCTGAGGCATTAGATGATATCTGGAATGGCAAATCCCAATTTGGTCCTCAAAGGACTGGGGCTGTGGATACGAGCTTCTTCAAATCCTTGAAAGCACGTTCACATTTTTCTGTCCAAAGAAAATCAACGTTACCAATTAGTGCATACAAAGGTGCAGCAATATGTGAATAATGTTCTATAAACCTCCTGTAATAACCAGAAAATCCAGGGAAATTGCGTACCTCTGTTTGAGTGGTAGGAGTGGGAATAAGCAAAAGTATTTGGATTTTGGTTGGATCTACCTGAATGTCGGCTGCTGAAATGTAGTGTCCTAGGATAAGTCCTTCCATCATCATCATATAACATTTTTCATAGCTTAAACAAAGCCTGGTAGCAATGCAGCTTTGTAGGACTTTTTCTAGTGTACCCAGTGCTGGATCGAAATCATCTCCGTATGGTGTAAAGTCACCCATATATACTTCAAGTCTTTCATTTATTAAGTCTGCAAAAATGCTAAGGATAGCCCTTTGGAATGTGGGAGGAGCATTGCATAAGCCAAAAGGTAAAACTCGGTAAGCAAATGTTCCCCAAGGACAAGTACAAGTAGTTTTGTCTTGGTCTTCAGGGGCAATCTGAATCTGATTGTACCCACTGAAGCCATCCAAGAAAGAAAAGAATTTCTTTCCTACCAAAGTGTCTAATACTTGGTCAATGAATGGGAGAGGGAAGTGGTTTTTTTGTGTTGCTTTATTTAGCTCTCTGTAATCCACACAAATTCTCCATTTCCCATTCTCTTTTGGTACCACCACAAGCAGAGAGACCCATTTACTATCAGAGATAGGGTAGATAAAATTGACATCTAAAAGTTTTTGAAGTTCAGCTTTTACCACATCTTTTAGATGAGGATTTAGTCTCCTTTGAGGCTGTTGAACAGGTCTCGCGTCTTTTTCTATGTAAATGTGGTGTGTACATAACTGGGGGTCAATTCCTTTCATATCAGGGTAGTCCCATGCAAATGCTTCTTTATATTTCCTTAACACATGGATGAACTTCATTTCTTGTTC
>APFE030779966.1:29622-46870 GCA_000404065.3 Pinus taeda | reverse complement strand
GTCAAACTGAACACAACTCCATCAACTCCTGATCCAACTCCACAGAACTCAATCACTGAAGTCCTCCATGCAATAGCTCAAGTAACCCATAAGAACCACGTATTTCCTTCTGGAAGCTGCATGTGCCACATCCGTAGCTCAAACTAAAGTGTTGTAAGAGGATAAGATAATGTTTATAGTCCAAATATTATTAAGAGCTAATAATATTCGATTGTTCTATTTTTATCCTGGAAGTCTAAAAATAGACTCCGCCCATATGTCTAAAAATAGAGGTCCATCGATTTTTACCAACTTGAGCAATCATCCATAAATAGCATCCTGCAACTCATAGACCATGATCCATATGTCTAAAAATAGACATAGTCTAAAAATAGACTTTGTGCCAAAAATAGCCTACGGGTCCACTTAGTGAAGGCGACTTCTTTTCACTAAGCTCCATCATATTGTTGCATTTTCAACAGTGATCAGAACCACACACTTTACTACTTGCACTGTGCTACCTTGGTCACTATGTTTGGTGATATGTGGTCCTAGCCAAGGCAACAGACTAACTAGTTCACGACGATAGTCTTCCAATTTTTCAATATGATCGTATGCACCTTGCCTTACCATCCTCATTTTTTCAACGAGAAATGCTTCCTTTATTTCATCTTCCAGCTTCTTGGCCTCCACATCCATCAAAGCACTTTTCTCTCGTAGTCGTACCCAGTCTTTTTCGAGCTTGCTAAGTCTAAGGTTTCCATGTCAGATTTCGTCCTCGAGTTTTATGTGTTCTGTTTCTCGTGGCTGTGTGATTCCTTTGTTCCGGGCTTCATGGACTGTCGTATCTATGGGTGTTGCTATGCGCAAACTAGGATTCACCCACTCCATAGGGAGTATAGGCCCTACTTTATACTTTTGCCTCAGAAGTTCTTACATGGTCAGGGTTTTGCACATGGTCCTATAAGCCCATAGAACCACTGGTACGCGCAAGTCCTAGCCGGTGTGTTTCCTATGGTGGACCACATTCAATACTTCACACACTTTTCCAAAGGCTTCTACGTGGATCATTGTTGGCACGCTTGGTCTTGTCCAACTTCGTTGGTCGTGCCCTTGTCTTGCTCGCTCTTGCTTGTTGGTCCCGTTTCCCATTACTAGGATGGTGTGTGTTCATGCAGGCTATGTACCATACCCCCGTACCCATCTGGAGAGGTGGTTGCGTAGGCTATTTCGTTCATCATACCTGGCTTCCATCCATAGCTGAGGCTTTCCAAATCATAGAAATATCACCATTTTGCATTCACGCTAGTTCTAAAAAATCCTTTGATGCGTACCCCACCATCTTGCGGGTTTTAGTGCATAGTGCCCATTTCAAAGCGTCAAAATGTTGTTGTTCTGGTACTTCTCTTTCAAATTTGTTCAAGAATTCATCCACTTGCCATATATGGGCATATCCCTTACTGATGTTTTCATGCAGCTCAGTGATATTATCATCATGTTGCAATTGAGTGTGGTTACCTTGTGTAACCGATTCTGTCGTCGTTCTATTTCCTCATCTGAATCCGATGTTCAGGAGATTTCATGCTCCCATGAAATCCTGTCATCTGTTGTTGGATTCACCCAGTCTTGCTCCCATGCAGTTATCTTGTAGATACAGTCTCGATCATCATCTCTTTCATCGTCGCACATTGGCTCCGTGTAGCGCAATCCTTCTGTAGGGTCTAAAGGTATCACTATGCGCAGTGATGTTTTCTCAAAAATCATTTTTTTCTTCTTCAGATTTATCACCCTGTTAATATCAATGACCCAATCTATTCCTAGTAGCGCGAGATAGGAAATGTTGTCATCAACAATCTCTATCACTTTGAAATCAGCAAGCGCGCTCACACCTTCGATGTCTACTATTATTCCCTGCAATCTTCCCATTGGTAGGATCTTTTGCTGGTTCACCATTCGCAATTGAATAGGGGACCATTGCAACGCGGGCTTACCCATGTGCTCCCATATTTGCTTTGGCACAATGTTTGCATCCGATCCTAGATCTAAAATCACTTGATCCATTTCATATTCCTTGATTTCCGCAGTTAATCTCATCTCCCTTCCTATTTGTGTTGTGTGCTTCACGAGCTTCTGGACTACGCGTGGTTCTCCTGACCCAGCGCACCTAGTGATGAGTTCTTGCAGTCCCTTCATAACCTTGCTATCGTGCAATAGCTTCATGCATGTCTCCAGAAAGGTAGTAAGCATTGATGGGTCCACCTCCGGTTCTAGTTTGTGTTTAATACCTGGAGTGGAGGCCTCCATGAAGCTCTTCTTAGCTTCTATGAATGTCTGCTTTGCACGCTCCAAATCGAACTCTGGTTCCTTTGAAGGAGCCTTGTGAACCCAAGCACTTTCTTTGGGTTGCTTTCCCTTGTCATCTCGTATTGTAATACTGCTTTGGAGCACGATGTTTACATTTGGGTCCTCTTCGTGTGACTCAGATCTCATCATTTGCAAATTTTGAGTCGAGGGAGGCTGGAGTATTCCTTTATCACGCAACCTCGCTATTAGTGTGGGGTAGTCCTCTGTCTCATGATCAAACTGGGTACAATATAAACATGATGCCCTCTTATAATTTGTACAATCGTGGGCATAATTCCCTAACCCTCCGCAATTGTACCAAATCAGCTGTCCACGACCCCTTCTTGGTCCCATTCCACCTCGACCTCGTCCGCGCCCCTGAAATACAGTGCATGCCATCCTTGCATTTTGATCGAGGGCTCACATTTCGGACTGCACTTTGTAGGTAGGAGTCTAATCCATCATCAATTCATAACTTCTGCGGGTGCACTCATCATGGCCTACTAATCTATAGAAATTATAGAACAATTTTTGGGACGTCTGTGTATACTTCTACAAGAGATGACAATTATCTGTAGCATGTTTTCCTCCTATCTAAAAAATTGCACACCATAATGTAGGCACCGCACTTGGTCCTTCTTGTGCCTCTAGTCTTAATGGAATCGACCCTCCTCCCACCAAGTAGTTCACGAAGACTGGACAATGGTCCTTTTCATGTCCCTGTCCCTTGCACTTTATGCACCATACCTCCTCATGCGCCTCTCGGTGAGTTGTCTTGTCCTATTTCAAACTCTACATTTCCAGACATAAATTTTTCAATTGCGCATGGATTTGTTGGACTCCTAGGTTAGGATATTGTGTTGGGGTCTCATGTAGTCTCATTGCAATCTCCAAAGCTTTGGCCTAGGCGGATAACTTCTGCTGCGACAACACCATCCTTAGATGCAGCATTACTGACACTACAAACCATGCACAGTGCTTCCCATCTGTCAAGGTCATGTTGGCTTTGTGAGTCATACCCTTGAGTCTTTGATCCAGCTCCCAGGGGATCTCACTTGGAAGCATCGTGATTTCCTTAAATCTGATAATCGACTGTGTCTCTGATTTCGGCCTCCTAAATTCCCTGTTCAACGCAGCTTGGATATTTGTGATCCCTGCATTTGGATTGTCACTAGAGTGCTTAATGTACCATGTCAATGCATGATCCTACAATGCACTTACTAGTGTTGCCTTCATTATGTTGTCGTCCGTGACTCCTTGCACTTCCCATATAGCCTTTACCACGAACCAAAATTGTTTTAGATCTTCATTCCCTACTCCTATGAATACTGGCAATTTTATTGCGCTCGCCATACTGAACTGTGTGTTAGAAAATTATATATTACAGAGAAATGGAACACATAGAATATTGCAGAAATATAAACACAAAAAATGTATAAAAACAGAGAGACACAGATATACATGGTTCACCCAGTTTGGGCTACATCCACGAAGAAACAACTAGTCCTTCTTTTATTATATTATCCAACAAACTGAAGAGATACAACCTACAACAGATCCGTTGTAACTCCCTCTTCGCTCTCAATCTCCTCTCTTTTCTTCACTCAAAATATAGATCTTTAGATATACATAGACGCGATACAATTCCCTCATATATAACGAGGGGTTGCCTTCTAGGGCAAAAAAACCTAAATTAAACATAACTTCTACCATCAGATCATTTGTCTAACGAACAACCCAAATTGACTAGAAATTACTATACTTTTACAAGGAAATTTTACATCTATTCTTAGCTTCATGGGTGCTGGCCCCAAAACCCCCCACCAGGGGGGGCTCCCAAAAGGTCGTAGCCGCCCCCCCCTAGACCCCCCCTGCAGCGAATATTTTATGGGTGGTGTTGCCACCCTATTTCGAACTGGGGTCCAATGTGGTGATACCTTTGAATACAGAAGATAATCAAGCTCCACACCTAACACTGTAGTGGTGGCCGAGGTAGTGTGGGCAGATATGGGGGTAAGATGGTGAAACGGGTGGTGGTGTATGTGGAGGTGGTATGCGCAGAATTCACTGCCTTATCAGGCTCATCACACTTCTTGTTGAAAATTTTGCGAGCTCTTCCTCACTTTCTTGCCTAGGCGAAATCAAGGGGCTATTTTCTATCTCTGTGCTACCTTCTGTTCTATAAATCCTCCCACTTCACGTAGCTCCAAACATCAATTTATTCGCATAATGCACTTTTCACACAATATCATTTTAATCCAAGTGTTCAAATATTTAATGTACTTACCTCGCAGTCCTTTGAGGAAGCGCCATTCTGCCTCGCTGTAGCTGACTGAAGTATCTACGCAAACTCGGTGATAAATCCTCTTATAATTCGATCGAGCCAATGGTCCATAGCGTGCGCAATTTTATCTTCTGATGCTTTTAGTCTACGCACCAACTCTGGAGTCCACATAATCGGTTTTTCAAGCCTACACCTTCCTTGACTTTCTGTTAGCTTCACGATCCACTCGTACAACTAAGAGGGGAAGGATACAAAGAAAATTTCATTGATTTTCGTATATAAGTAGCACTCTAGCCAATGTTCCTTTATTACTTGTAGATTCCTATTTTTATGCGCCATGAACTCGTGAATCTTTCTGTCAAAACACCCTTCAATTTCTTTCTTCATCGGATTCTAGTGACACGACATCAGACATCCCTTATGTAGATCCTCGTCCCAACAATGGAATCCTTTGTTGTCTTGTTGGGGCCTAACCCAGGTTCGAAGTTCATTTAGCCAAAACAATCCCAGTACTATTGGCCCTTTCGGCAATAGTCCGCAGAGCGCGGACTGAGGTCTCACCCGATGTAGTATCGGGGGGGTGCTAGAACCAGGTTTCCGCACCCTAGAGATGTATGATGATTTCAAGTGGTCTATGGTTGGACCCTGCACGCATGTCACTATGCACACTTACCCGTCCCTCGTAGCCTGAGGTATTGCTTTCGCGCAACCCTACTCGGGGGTTGAACAATGTTATTACCCAAGTCCTTACTATTAATTTGATATTAGTTGATTAACTTAGCTTATTTTTATGCTTTCAGTTATACTTAACAATATTCATAATTCATACAAGTGCGCGCAGTAAAGAAATAGTACATTCGCAAATGATATCAAACATGTAATAACTCAGAACAGATACAAAAAATTAGTAACAAAACCTTTCTTTATTAATCTCTTCTCCAATTATAGACTCGACTCCACCCTACGCACTCAGCTGCAGGGATCTGCGCACTCAGCTGTGGACAGCTAGGCCTCTACACACTCAACTACAGAGCCTTTTTCCTACTCGATGACCCAAGACACACTTAGAAACTTGCTCTATGCTTCTACTTCTCTACCTTATACTTCGCTCCAACTAACTATCTTTTACACTTAGAGCCTCGCTCTATTTATACAATCCCATGGTCCGTAGACCATGGGTAGGTCGACATTACCTTACAAACTAGGGTGAAAAACCCTATGACTCTAGCATACATTTTGCGCTTCGCACCCGCATTGCGCAGTGTTTACAACCATATCAATTCAAAAATTGGGCTTTGATCCCCAAAACATGCCTTGGGGGGATTCCATGCCAAATAGCAAATTGCGCAATTCTAGAGGGGAACTAGCCTTCCCTCCAGAAATTGCGCAAATCTGTCTGGCAGCCTACTGGGCTCCAGAATTGTTTATAGCAGTCAGGCAGTCTTCCTCCAAAAAACTGTGAAATCTGACCCAACACTACTGCTCAGCCCAAAAATTGTGCAATTCTGGGAAGCAATCACCTATTGACCCCAGAAATTGTGTGATCCCTCTGGCACAGCTAGCCCAGCTCAGCTCAGGAACTGCGCAAATTTTCATCCCAGGCTCACAGACTGATGCATGTGCCTTTAGGTTGACTGTTTCCCTCCTGGACCGAGCAAAATTGATTTGCGTGCATGGGCTGCTTTTCCCAAGGCAACATGAAAAAGACATCCCTAGGTCTAAGGCTCTATTTTTATTTGTTGGAGGTTACATGCAAAGCTCATTTTAGAAACATCTCGCCAGGTGTCGCTTTTTCTTAGATTTGTGGCATGTGCGTCATAACCTTGATCTTATCAAAAATTATCAATCAGATGCTTCAGAGCTCATTCCTCACATTGACTTTGCAACTCTAACATCCCACATTGCATCTAGGGGTCTTTGGCACTTTCAACTTGGTTGTTTCAAGGTAATGTTGCTTTTCATGTCTTGTGTTGTGTTTATGTTGCTTTTTGTGTTTTGATTTGTGTGAGTGCTTTCTACTTGATTTCAATGAGAATTTTTTTTCGTTTTGATGTATGTTAGCTTGTAAAAGCATCGTTTTGGTTTTCATTTGCATCTCACTATTGTCGCATGCATGATATTGTTTTTTCACCGACAATCATCGTTGCAGCGACCCGTTTCACACACATGCATGTTTTCCTGTTTTTTGAATTTTGTGCTTGCTATTTTCATGCATGATCATTCACTCTTTACACTCAGTATCACCATGCATTTAATCTTCTCATGTTTTCAGATGCCCATCGGCGGATCTAGATTGCCTTAGCTCGAACCTTGTGATTGCTCGGCTAGCATTGTGCATTTTTGGAAGTGAAGGCTCTCCCTTCCCTCTAGAAATCGCACAAATTTGACATAACACTGACCTCTAGGCTTGCATTGTAAAATTCTGGGAGGCAATGCCTTGCTGGCCCAAGAGACTGAGAGATGCACTTTTCTGGTTTGCATATCACTACTGACTGAAATTGTGCATTGCGTAGTTTCAGTCCTCAGTAGGCAAGGTTTGACTATGTATTGTGCATTTCTAGTAGTCAGTTCGCCTCTCGACAGCTTAGACTGTTCCTTGCGCAGTTTTGGTAGTCAGTCTCCCAGCCTCCACATGAAAATTGCGCAATCTTCACAGACAATCACACAGGTATGTTGCATGTTAGTACTCCAATTTATTTTGGTTTTTGACTAACATATTTCTTGTAATGAGTGTTGCTATGTCTCGAGATATCAAATGTGTTTGTCTACCTCCCAGCAACACAGGTGCAATGGATTCTAGGAGAGCAGAGACGAAGCCACCATTCAGAGAAAACCTAGGGATGCAGTCGATCAAGTGACTATGAACTTTCTTATCTATGAAGACATCAAGTTGTTCATGGACAAGGTTATCAAGATGAAATGGCAATAGCTTCACAACAAGCATCACCATCAGCAACAACAAAAGGTAGCACACCTACATGCGACAAATGCAAGAGGAATGTTGTTAACAACACAGAGGTGGAATAAAGTTGCAAGCTCAAGCAGATCCACTTGTGATGAAAGAAACTTTGGAGACTGAGGCTATGAGGCGATGACATGATAAGAGTATCACGTGAAGGCAGAGAGAGAGAAACAAAAAAGGAGTTGTAGGTGCTCAAGCGGAAACTCAAGGAAGAATAGGAGTTGCACAGACAAGAGAAGGAGTTGCAGTGGGAATAGGTTTAGCAGGAGGCACAACATTCACAAAATTATGACATTTCACCCATACAGGTTATGGACCCACCCAACAGCTAGCATGGAGAAAAAAGTGTGAGAAGTCTTTTGGATCACATGAAAAGGTATTCAAGAGCATGGATGTCATTGTGTGCACGCATGCGATCCCACCCATTTGACACACTCACTAAGGTGAAGACAAGAAGCAAGTCTGACTAGAGTTGAACATGTATTTTGACAAGTTGATGTGCATGGTCACCAGCACACTCTTGGAGATTAGAACAAACACTATGCATTAGTATGTTATTGGTTTAGCTGCACTCAAGACAATGATTTGCATGTTATCAGACGAGTTGGATGAAGGAGCCATATCAGTGTACCTGAATACAATAGAGCCAGGAGTTCAATTTTAGCAGGATGTCACCATTGAGCGCATGAACACCATCATGGACAACCAAACCTTGGCATTAGTTCACCATCGTTGATCATCGCAAGGATGTCGACGAGTTGGTCATACCAAAACTTTCCGAGTCATAGTGTTGTCTTGCATGGCTTGCTCAAGCCTATTTTGTCTCACATGGGTACATGTGTAGATTGTATGTAATGTCTTGTCAAGTGGAAGTTCAAGTGTTGATAGTTGAATGTAACAGTCATAGAGTAGTTGAAGAGTCATGAGGGTAGATGAACAGTCACAAATGGGAATTTCAAGCGTCACCCCACCCTTTTCTATATATAGTCCCTCATAACTCATTGTATAGGGTTTTCGTCAGCCAAGCTTCTGATAGAAGTATCTTAGAGAAATCTTGGAGAGTATTGTAATGAGCCTTGGCTTCTCCACAATGTAGAGCTAGTACATCTCTTTAGAGGAGAAGGCGATAGTGACTGTAACATTCCACTATTGGGACTAGTGGTTGGTCATGGTTGTACTATATGATTGGAACTTTCACTTTTAATATAATAGAGCCAACACATTTCATGCATATGTTGTTATTGTATTTTAGCTATCTTGTTTACTCCAGTGATATATGTATATGTTTTCTTACGCATGCATGTATGGAATCTTTTTGTATAAGTATGTATGAATCTTATTGAGAGGTGTCGTTGATTTAACCATCACTTTGGATTTTTAGCTTACTTTATTTCCATTTTGTGATGCACATTCACTCGTGTGTTCCCTTCCAAGCCGTGTGCTTTCACAAGTTTCCAAGGGGCACACTCACCCCACTTTCCCTATGTTAGAACTATTCATACATCTTCCTTGGCTTGCCACGCATGTCACACCCTTGCTACCAATAAGGACATTTTACTTTTTGCTTCACGCAACCGCGGTCAAGGAGATACTATATGACCCACTACTCGGACTCCTACACCAAACAGTATGAGGTCTAGTTAGGACTTTTTACTATGGATATTCCTTGACATCTTGGTGGGTCCATGTTGGCTTGTATGGGCCTGACCTAGGTTTAATGGTGATTTAGCCAAGCAAATCCTAGTACTACTGGCCCTTTCGGCAAAAATTAATGGAGCGCAGACTGAGGTCTCACCTGAAGTAGTATGGGAGGGTGCTAGAACTAGGTTTCCGCACCCTTAGGATTTCTGATGGTCTTCTGGAGGTTCGTGGTCTGACCCATCGTTATGTGCACTTACGATCCCTTCGCAACCCGTATAATACCCAAGATCCTTGCTACTTAGCCAATTACTTAACTTGTGTGTGTAAGATTTATGGTTATTACAACATATTCAACAATCATATTAATGCACGCAATACATAAACGAATACAAACATAAAAAATATTATGCACAACAAATACAAAGAATTAGGAATCAACTTCTCTTTTATTAATCTTCAATCTTGCTTACAAACTTGACACCACCCTGCGCACTAATTTGCAGGGGTCCATGCACTCAGCTGTAGACTCTACTAGGCCTCTGCACACTCATCTGCAGAGCCTCTTCCTACTACTACAACCCAAGACACTTAGAATCCTACTCTAAGCTTGAACCATTCCTGCGCTACTCATTCTATCAACTACTTCTACCATCTTTAAAACTTAGAGCCTCGCTCTATTTATACAATCCCATGGCTCGCGGATCATGGGTAGGCTGACATGAATTTACATTAGATACATTACTTTAGGGCAGACAACCCTATGACTTGACCTCTACTTCGCGCTTTGCACTCACAATTCGCGGAGTCTTACAAAACCTTTGACCAAAACTTGGGCTTTGAGCCCCAAAACCTGCTGTGGGGGGATTCCATGCCCAACAAGCCCCTAACACAATCATCATGACTCATCCCAAGTCACTCTACTAATGCACTAATATGGTGCGGCGCCCCTCCAACTATTCCCGTACTGCCCGGAGCTCCACGGCACACTGTTTTGCTGTTTGTTGGACCTATTGCATGTGCTCTTCTATTGCTTCTAAATTATCCGCGTCTGACTTGTGTCCTTTCTTTGGTACTAGCTTCAGATGCTTGTGTTTATAGTCTCGCGCCCTTTTCCATCTCCTTGTGCCACGAATACTGTGCTTCGGCTGGTTAGTCAGAGGGTTGGCCCACTCGCGTAGGGTTTCAAGCGACTACCGTTGACATTGCATGGGAAGGGTTCTCCATTGAGTTTGACTAGCTGGACCACGCCTCTGTCTGTGACCTCCTTTACCACATATAGTCCCAGCCAGTGCATTCTAAATTTTCATGGAAATTTTTCATACTTGTTGTCGTACAATAGCACTAATTAATTTACTTTTGAAGGTGCATAACTTGATAAGGCGGTCGTGCCAGGCCTTTTTATGCTGCTTTTGTACCTGCTGGTGAAATCCAACAAGAAATCATTCTTCCTCAAGTTCTTCTAATTGCATGAGCTTTTCTTCTAGAGCTTCACGGTCCGTCATGCCTGTGAGTGCTCCTATTCGCAAACTAGGTACAATGTATTCCATCGGCATGACTGCTTCTATACCATAGACCAACCGGAAGGGTGTCTGTCCCGTCAGTTTCTTGCATGTTATCCTATATGCCCATAACACAGTCGGTACATGCAGGTACCAATCGTTCTGCTACGCATTACATACTTTTGTTAGCGCAGTCTCCAGTATTCTATTGAATGCCTCTATTGTCCCATTGGCCTATGGGTGGTACGATGTACTTTTCTGATGATACACCTGGAACTCTTGTGTGAGCCCGCTGATGGTTTCATTTAGGAATGTGTTCTGCGATCGCTCATTAATATTTTTGGATAGCCAAATCATGTCAACATGTTTTCGAACAAAAACTTTGCAGTCGTAGTGGCTATGTAGTCCCTGACAGGCCGTGCTTTCACTCATCATGTCAGGTATTCCTTCACGGTAATGATGTAGCACACACCCGTCTTTCCCTGAGGTTTGATTGGGCTCACAAAGTTGATTGCCCATTTCTCAAATGGTTGTAGTTTCATTTGCAGATTTAATGGCATCTCAATCCTTCGTGATGGTTTTCCCTTCCTTTGACATATATCGCAGGCCTTATAGTGCGCTTTCGAATATTGGTGCAGGGTCAGCCACCACAACCCTGCGCGAAGAATCTTTTGGGCGGTCGAACATCCTGCATAGTGTCCTCTTACATCGCCCCCATGTTCTTCCACAAGGATTTGAACTCGTTCAAATTCAGGTACGTATCTTCGTAATATCTCATCATTGCCCATCTTGTAGAGGTGCCTAGCAATGACAGAAAAGTCCGCCGCACGCACCACCAATTTCTTCTTTTGTTGGATTGAGTATTCCTTTGGTGTAGTCCATGATGTTGGAAAATGTATTATATCTTCGAAGTTTCTGTCCGTGACGCGCACTACAAAGCATTGTGCATCAGGTAGTCCCTCCTCCAATTTTGTTGGTTCCTTGCCTGTCTCAATTTGTGACAAGTGGTCTGGTCCTGCGTTTAAGCATCCCGGCTTGACTATGACCACAAAATCATATTCTTGAAACAGTAAAATCCATATGCATATGCACCCCCCCAACACAGGCTTGTTCACCAAGTGTTTCAACATGGAATGGTCAGTATACATCTTAAAATGTCTGCTAAGTAAATAGTGTTGGTATTTCTGGAGAGTGACACCATTGCAACCCCTTGCGTTCAGTGGTAGAGTAGTTCTTTTCTGCTTTGGACAATATTTGACTTGAAAATGCGATTGGGTGATCCACACCCTCCATTCCCTCCTGTGTGAGTATGGCTCCCAACGTGATACACGACACATCAACATGTACATGAAATTCCACGTCCCATTTCAGGAAGACCAAGATTGGTGTGGAGGCTAGTTTCCCCTTTAGGACATCCAAACTCTTCATGTAATCATCATTCTAGCAATATTTAACATATTTTTTCAATAGCTTTTCCATATGTGCAATTATTTGGGCATAACTTTTGATGAACTTCCTATAGTATCTAGTGTGTCCCAAGGTAGCGTGCAGTTGTTTAACACTTTGCGGTGCTTCCAAATTTAGGATAATGACAATCTTCGTAGGGTCCACCATCAGTCCTTGTTTGCAAACCACATGCCCTAGTAGGTTTCCAAATGGAATGAGGAATGTACATTTTTTCAGGTTCAACGCAATCTGGTGTCAGCGGAAAGTATCCAACATCAAGCGTAGGCTTGCTACATGGTGCTTAACTAATCCAAAAATAGTCCAATAATCTAGATAGACTTCCAAAAACTTGTGGATGTATTCTTTGAACGTGGCTACCATGATGCGTGAAAATATAGGTGGTGCATTCTGTAGTCCAAACAGCGTCATGGTGTATTGAAAGCATCCCCATTCTATTGCGAAGGTAATATCACTCCTATCTTCTGGTGCGATCTTGATCTGATGGCACCCTGAGAACCCATCCGTGAACGAGTATGCTTCCTGACCACCAACATTCTCTAGTACTTCATCTGTGAATGGTGTTGGGAATGGATTGTGTACACTAGCATCACTCATCTTCCTGAGGTCTACGTATATTATTATTTCACCCTTCTATTTTTTCTCGTGCACTACCATAGGACTCAACCAGTCGGATTCTTCCACTGGTTCAATAATTCCGACTGTGAGCATTTTATCTAATTTGTCGTGGACCTTTTCTTTATATTTTGGATTCAAGCGGTAAGGTTGTTGCTTAACTGGCTTCGCATTGGGTTTCAAGGTGATTTTCATCATCCCTAAATCGCCCACGATCCCTTTTAAGTTCGTAATTTTGGTTGGGAACAAGTCTTGGTATTCACGGAGTAACTCAACGACCTTATTGATCGTGGCATTATCCCAATAGTCCCCAAGCATTACGTATTTTGGTTTTGCCTCCATCCCAATGTTGACCTACTTTGTCTATAGTGGCACGGTGATGTCGGGGTCTTCAAGTAATGGTCCACGAATCTCATGAGAAACTTCTGTTTCTGAAATGTTAATGTTCCGTGGGTCCTCATCCTCCTCCTCCACATTCATGTTATAGCACTCCAATGCGCTGCTTAACTTTGTCGCCCATTCTGGCTGAAGTACTCCCATTGGCTCATGGGGTATTTTGAAGATAGCAGCTTTTACTGCTTGTAGCGCATCGTCAACAGTATCCGACCAACGATATTCTTATGTGAATGTTAACAAAAATCCCTTGTGCAAGACATAGCATTCACCCGTACCATATCGTAGTTCTGTCTCAGTATACCAATTCATGGGTATAACGTCCAGGCTATGGTAGAATAAATGCACCCATTCCGACTGTGGCTCTTCCCCATAGACCTTGGCCCAATTCATGGGGTGTGTGCATGGATCATCTCATCCATCATATTTTTCTACTAGTCATAATTATGGTTTTCCAAAATGCAGGCACATCATCCTTTTGCATCCATGTCAGTCCTCCAAAGTTCCTTGATGTATACCCCACCATCGTGTGGGTGTTGCGCATTGTGCCCACTTTAGCGCATCGAACCGCTATTGTTTTGGTACTGCACTTTCAAATTCGCTTAGAAATTCATCCACCACTGACAATCCATCATATGTCGGAAGTTTCCCTGCCTCTCTTGTTACGCAACACAATGATATGATCATCATGTTGCAATTAAGTGTTGTTACTTCGTGCAATCGATTCTACCATTTCTCTATCTCTTCATCTGAATCCGAAGTGTAAGAGCTTTCGTGCTCCCACAAAATCCTTCCATTTGCAGTCGGATTCACCCAATCCTCGTCTTGTGCATTTATCTTATAGATATAGTCGAGATCGTCATCACTATCGTTGTTGTACATCGGTTAAGTGTATCGCGCTCCTTCGGCTAGATCCAGCGGTACTACTACATATAGTGACTTTTTGTCAAAGATCATTTTGCGCTTCTTTAGATTTATGACTCTGTTCATATCGGTAGCCCAATCTATTCCTAGTAGTGTGGGATAGGGGTTGCTGTGATCGATGATCTCTATCACTTCAAAATCTGCCTGCACGCTCGTGCCTTTAATATCGACCTTCAGCCCTTGTAGTATTCCCATGGGCAAAATCTTCTATTGGTTCGCCATTTGTAACTGAATAGGGGAACACTGTAACGTGGGTCTACCCATGCATTCCCATGTTTTCTTTGGTTGTACATTTGCATCCGAACCCAGATCTAGGATTACCTGATCCATTTTGTACTCACTTATTTGCGCAGTCAACCTCATCTCCCTTCCTGTGCACAATGCATGCTTTCCAAGTTTTTGGATTACACACGGTTGTCCTGACCCAACGCACCTAGTGATAAGTTCCTCTAGCCCTTTGACTGCCTTGTTTTCGTGCAACGGTTTCATGCATGTCTTCAAAAAGGTAGTGAGCATGGAAGGATCCATCCCTGGTTCTAGTTGATCCTTATTACCTGAAGTGGAGGCCTCCGTGAAGTTCTTCTTAGCTTCCATGAATGTCTCCTTTACGCGTTCTAAGTCAAACTCAGGTTCCTTTGTAGGAGCCTTGCGAACCCACGCACTTTCTTCTGGCTGCTTCCCTTTATCATCTCCTGTGGCCATACCACTCTTGAGCATCATGTTTACATTTGGGTCTTCTTCACGCAGTTCAAACCTCATCATTTATAAATTCTAGGTCAGAGGGGGTTGGAGTACCCCCTTTTTGCGCATCTTCGCTATTAGTGAAGGGAAGTATTTTGCCTCATGATCAAATTGATTATAGTACCAACATGATATCCTAGTTAGATTTGTACAATTATGGGCATAATGCCTTGGCCCTCTGCAATTGTAAAAAATTATTTGTCTGCGACCCCTGCTTAGTCCCATTCCACCTCGACCCCGATCGCACCCCTAAAAACCCACATGCGTCATCCCTGCATTTGGGTCGAGGGTTCGCATTTCGGTCTGCACCCTGTAGGTAGGATTCTGATCCATCACTAGTTCATAGCTTCGATAGGAGCGTTCGTCATGACCTACTGACCTACAAAAATTACAAAAACAATTCTGGGACATTTGCTATACTTCTGCAACATATGACAATTATCCATGGTATGTTTTCCACCTATCTGGAAGATCGCACACCATAATGCAGACGTCACACTCGGCCCCACCTATGCCTCTGGTCTTAATTGCATTGGCCCTCCCCCTACCAAGTAGTTCGTGAACATTGGACAGTGGTCCTTGTCGTGCCCTTGGCCTTTGCCTTTTATGCACCATACTTCCTCGCCCACCTCCGGCCGAGTCGTCCTGTCTTGTTTCAAACTTTGCCTCTCCAAACACAGATTTTGCAGTTGCACGTGGATTTGTTGGACTCCCAACCCAGGGTCTTGTATAGGGGTCTCATGCAATCTCATTGCCATCTCTAATGCTCCAGCCTGGGTGGAAAGCTTTTGTTGTGACAAAGACATCCTTAGGTGTGGCGTAAGTGAGGCCACAAACCATGCGCGATGCTACACATCTGTTAACACCGTATTGGCTTCGTGGATCGTACTTTTCAACCTCTGGTCCAGATCCCAGGGAGTCTCGCTCGGGAGCATCGCGATATCCTTAAACCTGATGATCGATTATGTCTTTGATTTTGGCCTGCTAAATTCCCTATTTAGCGCAGTCTAGATCTCTGCAATTCCTGCATTCAAGTGGTCATTAGAATGCTTGATATACCATGTTAATGTGCAATATTGTAACATGCTAACTAGCGTAGCCTTTTTAATATTATCATCCATGACGCCCTGTGCTTCCCATACTGCTCTTACCACGAGCCAGAATTGGTTTGGATCTTCATTTCCTACTCCTCTGAACACCGACAACTTGATCGCACTCGCCATACTGAACTGTGGTGGTGGCGGAGGTGGAGTGGGTGGAGATGGAGGTGAGGAGGGTGAAACGGGTGGCATTGTAGTTGGGGGTGGTAAACATGGAATTCTTTGTCTTATCAAACTGACCACACTTCTCAGAAAGACTTTTGTGAGCTCCTCCTCGCTTTCTCGCGAGGGTGAAATTGAGGGGTTGTTCTCCAACTCCTTAGTACTTCCACTTCTATAGATCTTTCCACTTCACGTAGTCCCAAACATTAATTTATTCGTATAACCCGCTTTTCACACAATAGCATCTTAATCCAAGTATTTAAAGATTTAATGTACTTACCTCGCGATCCCTGGAGGAAACGTTGCTCTGCCTCACTGTAGCTGACGGTCGTGTCTATTGTGAACTCAGTGATAAATCCTCTTATTATTCAGTTGAGCCAGTGGTCCACAGCTCGCGCTATCTTATCTTCTGAGGCTTCTAGTCCACACACTAGTTCCGGAGTCCACACTATTCGTTTTTTGAGCCTACACCTTCCCTAGCTATCTGCTAACTTTACAATCCATTCATACAGCTCAGACAGAAAATATGCAAAGAAAATTTCATGGATTTCATTGTACAAGTAGCGATCCAACCACTGTTCCTTAGATACTTGTGGATTTCTGTTTTCTTGCGCTAAGAACTCGTGAATATTCTTGTCCAACCATTCTTCAATTTCTTTTTTTGTAGGAATCCAGTGGCATGACATCAAACATCCTTTATGAATATCCTGGTCTTGAAAATGGAACCATTTGTTGGCTTGTATGGGCCTAAACTAGGTTTAGAGGTGATTTAGCCAAGCAAATCCCGATACGACTGACCCTTTTGCTAATAGTCTGTGGAGCGTGGACTGAGGTCTCACCCGAAGTAGTATGGGAGGGTGCTAGAACTAGGTTTCTGCACCCTTTGGATGTATGATGGGCTTCTAGAGGTTTTAATGAATTTGTGGAAAACCTGTGAGTAGTTAAGAAACCAACGTTTCGGACTAACTTGGTGAGTCCATCATCAGGGCAATGAGATTGTATTTGAGAAGAGAGAAGAATTTCATCACCTTATTAATAGATATTGTTTTGTTTATTATTTTATTTTTTTGGTCGGCTTACTACTAATTAATTTAATTAATAACCTGTATATTTATTTAATTGATTGTTAATTTTATTTTAT
>APFE030779966.1:0-18059 GCA_000404065.3 Pinus taeda | reverse complement strand
GACCTAACAATAATAATATAAAGCCACAAAAATAAAAATAGAGGGATTCTATGGGGCACAGTAATAACAATATGGGGATAATAGGGGCACAACAATATTTATAAGGGATGCAACTACAATATTAATGGGGTAATCACTAGTATTATAGGGACCCAACAGTCTCCAAGTGGGAGATTATTGGGTGTGGAGCCCGATTATCTTCCTAATTGTTGAAAGGTTTTTCATTTAAGCCATGTTGGATACTTGTTCCTAATGGGGCTACAACACCATCCTTTTAATCCTTGTCATAGGGGTCCATGGAGACAACGCGAGAGTGGAGAAAATTACAATGGACCTGTTGTAGGTTGTATCTCTTCATTTTTCTAGATAATATAAAAGGAAGGAATGACCATTTATCCGTAGACGTAGCCCAAATGGGGTGAACCATATTATATATATATATTATAAATATATAATATAAATATTATAATATATATATATATATATAATATATATAATATAATATATATATATATATCATATATATATATATAATTATATATATATATAATGTGCCTCTCTTTATTTTACGAAATTTTTGTGTTTGTGTTTCCACAATATTGTGTATTTCATTGCTTTGTTAATTGATTTCTAACATTTTATGAGCATTGTTTATATGGGAAGAAGAATTGTGTAAGATTCTCCTCTGGTTCTACGAGGTTAGAGGGAATATTAGAGTTGGTGCACAATGATTTGTTTGGATTTATGTTGGTTCCATAACTAGGTAAATTTGTGTACTATGTCTCATTTATAGATGACTTTCGAGGAATACATGGATTCATTTCCTAAGGAAGAAATCTGAATTATTTGACAAGTTCAAATAGTTTAAGGCACATGTGGGAAATCAAATATAGAAGAAAATTAAGGTGTTGAGGATATATAGTCGTGGAGAATTATGTGGGAATGAATTCGAAGAATTTTGTAAGAAGAGTGGTATATTAAGGAAGAATACTACTCCATACACAACTCAACAAAATGAAGTTGCAAAAAGGATGAAAATGACACTAATGGAGAAATCAAGGAGCATTCTTAATGGTGTTGAGGTACGACAAGAATATCGAATAGAGGAAATGTACATTACATGTTATCTACTAAATAGATCACCTTTATCAGTATTGGATGACAAGAATCTACATAAGATATGGACCGGTAAGAAACCTTCTCATAAACATATTCAAGTATTTGGATGTGATGCTTATGTACATGTTCCAAAGGAGAATAGGAGTAAGATAGATAAAACAATATGAAAAGTGCATCTTTATCGGATATAAATATGATTTGAAAGGTTATAAGCTATGGAACTTGGAAATTAGGAAGGTTGTGTATAATCGAGATGTGGTATTTAGAGAATTCAAAGATGTTGTCAAATAGGCAGTCCTACCAAAGGATAAAGAATTAGAAAAGACAGGGTTTAAAATGAAGGATGATGAATTTGACTCTACAGAATAAAAGGAACCAAAATATGAAGAACCATATACTCTAGTATTGAGGGGATCAATACTAGAAAGAGGGAAGCTAGAGAGGTATTCTCCATTTGATTTTGTTCAAATTTGTCTTTATTTATTACTAACAATGGTCCTAGACCTATTAGGGAGGCAATGAATTTAGAGGATGGAAAACTATGGGAAAAGGACATGGTTGAAGAAATGGTAGTCTTAGACAAGAACAAGGGTTGGGATTTGACGGAGTTTCTTTTTGAGAAAAAACCCATTGGTCGTAAATGGGTGTTTAAAAAGAAGTTGAATGGATAAGGCATAGTGTAGAAATACAAAGTTCAATTAGTAGCAAAGTGTGGTGCCACAATTTGATTGATTGATCTTGATATGACATTAGACTTGATATAAGCCTTAGGGATCATACATTATTCTTTAAGGAAATCAGGTTGAGGATCTATATATTTGAATTTTCCTGTTTGTGAATTTGATAATAATTATTTTCGAGTTTGATGTTACGATAATAATAATTGTGATGGATGTGCTTATGAGTATTTCTAATCATGTAATGGATTCATTATGTTTTTGGTTTATATTAGCTCTTGCTCATAGTTAACAAGATTTTGATGGTTATGTCATGATGATGACGATTTAGCATACATGAGTATATTGGTGACTATTATTGTGAACAAATGTTATTGATGATTATTTAGTGTGGCAGGAGACTACCAAAATGCATAACATACAATGATTTGATCACTTATGGTTCATTTGAATTGCATATTATTGTCTCAATATTTAAAGATAAATTTAAAATGCTACTGTGAATATTAATGACATGCTAGTTGGTTGCAAGCATGTGTTAGTTTATTGTCCAAATGAATCACACATGGGTGATGGGATTGTACAAATAGATGAAATCTTATGGGAGGGGTGGGTTATTTTCCTTAATTCCACCCAATACCATTCCCACCATGACTTGGGCTAGAAGGTGCTGGTATACCTTCACCTTGAAGATCACGATGTTGTGAGGGAAAATCCAAAATTGGGTTTCTCACGAGGATTTTACTAGGGGGCATGCATCAGAAGGTTCCCCGATCCTAAGCACCATTTTTTTCACTCTAGAGGGAGACATAAGAGAGGATAACATTCTTAATCATCACAACTAGTTCTTCCCCTCGTAGTTACTAAATGCTTGAAGGGAAAGTAGTGTGACTCCCCTGAAACTTCAAATGGAAGTTCTTGAAGGGAACAACTAACTTCGCACCCTCAACATCAACAAGAAACTGATTGGCGTGGCACCCTTGGAACTTCAAAGGGAAGCTTTTGAAGGGAGTGAATGATTTGGAACCCTTGGCATAAAAAAGAAACCACACAAAATATAGTTAAGATAATGTAATCATACTAATTCACATAATGAAGTGATATTTTAAAACCAAGTTAACTAAATCAAGAGTAAACCTTGGGGTAAAGGGAAAATAGAAAGAAATAAAATAAGAAACTAATTAAGAACTCTCACCTTCCCACGGTTGGAAAATATTAGGAAGATAATGTGCATATAAAGTAACTCCAAAGTTAATGTAAGGTTTTAATAAGAAAAGGGGGGAAAGTGGGCATAGAGTTAGCTACAAACAATAATCCTAGAATAGTTTAACCTCATTAAGAAAATAAGGTGGCGAATGAAAATAAAGAATAATAATTTAAATTGGACAAATTTAGAGAACATCCATGTGGCAAGCACCAACACAAGGATCTACATCTAAGAGTCAATTTTAGTTAATCTAGGATTCAGTTAGGGGACCAAATATGAGACCTACTAGGTGACTTCAATTATGAGCACAAAATAAGGTGTATAAAAGGGGGATCACGATATAGCTAGGAGAATAAATAGGGAGTCATGTTGAGGTGAGGAAAAATATTATTTTTGAATTGAAACTAAAGTAAATATATTAAGAGAGCCTTAGTGAGAGGCTGACACATGAGTGGGTGGATAATAAAACTTTTATATTAAGGAAAATAATTATTTTGCATGAAGTGTCAAGTGTCACTTATGAAGACTCTTATAAAACAAGGAGAAAGCTATGGGAAAATGAGTTTTTTTTCCCTATTGTTGGATGGATGAGATAATGTTATTATTTGTGACTACAAATACTATAATGAGTTTGGTGAGGTGGAATTTATTAGAGAGGGAGCTCTTGAGCTGGGAGTAATTTCCTCGATGGACTAGTATTTATTCCTCTACTTACAACCTTATTGCAAGTCGAGGGTCCATGGAGAAGAAGAGTACCCAAGGAATAGGCTGTGAAGTCAATTGGTGAGTCACCAATGTTTGTTCAGGACACATTATCCTTCACACATGGATGTGAGTGGAAACAAGGGAGTGCAAGAAGAAACAAAGCCGATAATCAAAACTCCACTCCTTGGTGAACAATACCTTGTGCATTCGTAAATTCTGTTATATGATTATTAATGTATCTATAATGACCTGATTATAAAGGTGAATATTATGCTTATTGAATTCCAATTTATGGTTATTCATGATGTATCTCAAATTTATGTGTTTTCAATGTTGATGTATTTTAAGTAATATGTGACCTCATAAAGGATGAGGTTAACTATTGACTAGTATAAAATGGATTGCCTAATTTCTTAGTTTTCAATGTTGTATCTTAAATCACATCACTTGTTGTTTAGTTAAATAAGAGTTAATTCCTATATCTAGAACTTGTTTCCTTTATCTTGAGTTTAAATTATATTAAAAAATGGTGTCATAAGGAAATTCCCTACACAAAGGGTTATTCCAAGGTAGAGGGAACTGACTTTGGTGATATATATTCTCATGTTTCCAAGTTAAATTATATTATATTTATTTTATCTATTGTTGGTGCATTTTATTTTGAAGTAAAATTGATGGAAATGAAGAAAAAATTCCTACATGGGGATCTGGAAGAACAAATCTACATGATGTTTCCAAAAGGATTTATTGTGAAAGGACAGAAAGAGCTAATATATAGGCTAAAAAATTCCTTGTATGGGTTAAATAGATCACCAAGGATGTGGTATAAAAAATTTGAATACGTATAAATTTGGAATTGGCTTCACAAGGAGAAAATATGATCATTGTCTATGTTTTAAGTTAGTTTATGATCGTCTTATTTATTTAGTCTTATATGTTGATGATATGTTGCATACATGGTTTAGTTGATGAACACTAGACTAGTGATTTGGATTGAAAAATATCTACAAGCGTGTATATGTTTAACCTAATTAGAGGAGCAATTAGTTAAATGAGAAAGAGACAATCTATAGTGGCACTCTCAACTATAGAATTTGAATACATGGAAGATACTCATGCAAGCGAGGAATAAATTTGGTTAGAGAGATTATGTTTAGATATTGGTTTGGTACAACAAGTTGTAATAATATATTATGATAGTAAAAGAGTAATTTTCCTAGCAACAAACCCGATTTATCATTCGAGGACAAAGTATATTGATGTTCAGTATCACTTTGTCAGAGATATGCTTGAAGAGAGGAAGGTGCTATTAGTAAAAATGGGCACTTTGAAGAATGTTGTAGAATCATTGAAAAAATATGCAGGCACTAAGGAGTTCTCTTGGTGTAGAGAAACAATGTGAATTACTTCCCTAGATTATCAACCATGTACTCCTATGACTCCCTCATGCAAAGATAACAACAACTCGGAGAATGTTGAGAATGTGTTTGGACCCCAATTCCTAATGGGGGGGCTTCCACCTAGTATAAATATCATTGTGGGGGGTCCAGGGGTGGGCACACTTTTATGGAGCCCTCCCCTAATAGTGACTTCCAGGGATAATTCCCCTGAAGCGAAATTTTTGGATAATTTTCCTTGTAAAATATTGTAATGTCACAGTCAATTTGGACAATTCATTATTAGGTCACAGATATAATAGTAGAAGATATTTTTTCGCTAGAAGGAAACCCTTTTTTAGGATGAAATGATGTAGCAACTATCTAATCACTAAGAGATATAGAAAAGTCAATCTGGTTTTCATGGTTTTGGGTTTCAAAGATAAAATCTCTATGAAAACTACGTTTTGTGTTATTGAATATTTTCTATTTTATATTGAGAATCTGTTTGCAGGAATTATTTGTGCAGGGTTAAAACCTAGAACTTGCATGTTCTTTTCACTTCTCAAAAGGAAAGTCATATGTTCATATAATTCGAAAAACCATGTGCACTATCACAAAAGAGTAAAAAAAATCAAGAAACAAGTTAAGAAATAATCTTTTAGTTCTATAGTAGCCATAAGAAAAGGATGGCATAAATAAAATTTAGATCAAACTTAATACATAGGAAAAATAAAGGAATGAAACCTTAATATGAGGACACCACAGAGTTATTCCTATTGGAGTCACCATTTCTATTTTAGGGAAAATTACCCAATGACTAGGGTTAAATCACTGGTAAAGCAAATTAAAGAATGCTAACTACATTATAGATTTAGTTAGTTACAATATGTAACTACCTAAGATGAGAGGATGGAAAAATACCTATTATCAAATGGTTGGTGCATTTATTTCTTCTATGTGCAGCCCAAATATTTTCTAATAATTCCAAAATTTCTTCAAACCTACACAGAAAGGACAATCCTTGCTCAAATCCAAAGGCATTAAAACATGAATTATGATAACTACATAAAATAGTAAAAAATTCAAAATACATGGTTTCTAACAAACATTGGGGAATTAGTTCCTCCTCAAATCATAAATACAAAGAAAATAATAAAGCATGATACAAAACGGTGCGATGGTTGGACTAAGGGCAAGGAGTGGGGTATGGTCGGGTGGGGTGTGGGCGTAGTGGGGAGATAAGAGATATATTCATAAATTAATTCAATGTGAATAATAAATAAAATATTATAATCAATTGATGTTGCCAACACCTTTGTCACATATAACCAA
This sequence comes from Pinus taeda, assembly GCA_000404065.3. Classification (NCBI taxonomy): domain Eukaryota; kingdom Viridiplantae; phylum Streptophyta; class Pinopsida; order Pinales; family Pinaceae; genus Pinus; species Pinus taeda. Next base: position 11,640 of record APFE030779966.1, on the reverse strand, counting down.
GTTCCTCCTACCTATGTTGCTCATCCAATTGTACTCCACCTACTACCTCTAACTTTATTGTGGTTGAGAAAGCTAAGAATTTTTTTCACCCAACTCAAAGCTAAGAACAAGATTAAAACCAATGGTTTCTAATTTGGGGAAAGCAATAAAATTCTAAGGTTAATCCTCCTAGAATTATTCTAACATATCCTTGTTCTCAATGACATATTTCCCCTTCTCCCAATAAATATATTTTATTTATTCGATGGGAAAGAAGTTAATTTTATTATGTATGGAGTTGTAGGTTGCATATGAGGACCCTATGTTATTTACTAAGGAGGATCCATTTAATGAGCATTAATTAATTTTTAGGATTTTTTCAAGATGGTCAATGTGTTGCATGAAGGAAAATTGTAGGCATCCTACATGTTACTTGAAAAAAACTCATGGAAAACCATTTTAAGATCTATACGTGAAAAAATACTAGACTAGCTAGAAAAAAACAAGATATAAGACTGAGAAAATTTTCTTAGAAAATTGACTAATTAAGGAAAGAGACAATTCAAATTACAGAAGAGACATAATATGAAAATCCAATGCATTGTTATTGTTGAATATGAATACAATATAGAGGCTCTCTAGGAGGAAGAATGAATTCAAGTTAGTTTTTTGTTCCAAGTGCATGCATTCATTTAACTACAAAAGTGCTTTTCCTACATAGCTAGTGAGTCAAAAAATGGGATAAGAGACCCTAAATTAGTGAAATGTCTAATGATAGAGTTCACTAGAAGTAAGCAGAATTAGAAATCATTTAGAACAGATGTAATAACTAGTACATGCAATAAATACCTAGTAAAACTCGAGAAATAGAACTAAAAGTCAACTGGCATGTGGTAGGTGAGTGGAGTTAGGTCGTGGCTACTAATTTAGGAAAGGAAGTGCATGTTCACTCTAGGAAAGCCTATCCATGATTTTTTATGAATTAATGGAGTACAAACAACCATGTTATCATTTATTTATAGTTGTGGCACGCCCTTACTAAAACTAAAAATTCAAAAAATAGGAGATGAACCCAAATGGTAGGGAATGTCTACTATTGAAAGAAAAGTGGTCATATGTGCCCCTAATAATTTACATGAGGGTCAAATGATGGCTAAAGTGGAGTTAAGGGGCAACTACTAAATTTTAGTAAGAAGTTTCTACTCACTATAGGAAGGCCTATACATGAGTTAGTATGTTTAATGGAGTAAAAATAGCCATGACATAGCCTAATCAATGCCACATGTCATCCTAAATGCCACCTCCTTACTAAAAATAGAAGATTCCAAACATAGTAGATGATCGTTTATGGTAGGGAATGTCTAATAGTGAAACAAAAGAGGTCATATTTTCCCTTGGTAATGTATGGACCAAGGTCAAAATATCTAAATTAGAAAAATGTCAAGGGATTTTCAACCATGTTAGGTATGATGTACAACATAAATAAAAGATTAAGTGATGTAAAGAAGGAAAACCTAGTGGGAAGAAACCCCCCCTTGAAATAAGAGTTATTATGTCGAAAAGTCAATTACTAAGTAATTATGTCCTTCACTCCTAAGAGGTATTGCAAATATGTGAATCTCTATTGAGTGAAACTCTTAGTGAATATGTCTATAACCTACTTATAATAAGGTAAATACTACATAACAATCACTTCATTATGTATATGATCTATGACGTAGGGCATGTGAACCTCAATATGCTTGGCCCACTATCTCTAATTTGGGTCTCTAAAAAACTTGAGTTTAATATGGTAATCACACTATGTCATTATAAGAATCTCAATATGTACACCAAGCTTGAATGGGAAGTGTTGAAACCAAATGACCAACAATGTTCATTGAATTTCTATATTCTGCCTCTACTAATGAAAGAACAATTATTGCCTGCTTCTTTCATAAACAACATATGAGAAAAAAAACCAAGATAAATAACATATCTTGATGTGGACTTATGATATATGTTATCACAAATCCAATATAAGCTTGTATAACCAACAATAATATCCTATTAAAAAGTGTAAGTTATAGCTAGGGGTGTCCCTAACATATCTAAGAAGCCTCTTAGCTACTTTCCAATGTAGCAAACATGGCTCCTACATATAACTAAAACTACTCCTGTTGCATAGGAGGTATATGGGTTAGAATGTGTAAGGTATAAAATATTCCCAATAAACTATAAATATCTAGTAGAGTCCATTAATATTGTAGCACTACCATCCTCTAACTTAACTTTTGAAAGGAAAGGAGAAAGGGTCTCCATGAAATTGGTCACATGAAATCTATCAAGAATGTCACTAATATATCCAGACTAAGTCAACTTCATCCCATTATCATCTTGTGTTTGTGCTAAAAATTTAACATGGTATCATATTTGAAGTGTTTTTGTGAAGAATATTGATATTTTATTGTAGATTTGACAAGTTAGAACAACCCATGAAGAGAATGGAACATATCCCAATAATCCTCAATCCTTTCAATTAATTTGTTTGGAAGCCTAAGCTTTTGAAGTTCCTATGTAGCAAGGACTCTATATGATCACATTGGGGACACACATTATGTTTCATCATCCATTGAGAAATCAAAATACTTCAACAAAACGAATGAAGAGTATAGGATTCTTTGTTTTTCAATCTCCATTTATTTGTTTTATCATATGGATGAGTGTAAAATTATTCATGCAGTTTGGACCGAGTTGGAGGAACTATTTGAAAAAAAAGATGGGTTGAGGGGATATAAATGTGAAAATGGACTGATCATAATGGATCCATCCAACTTTAATACCCTACAAGACTCTAGATTCAAGACATTAATAACTCAGGTAAAATCTTATGGAAAAGATAGGAAAGAGGAACAACTCATTCTATTGGTGCTTTCCAAGCTAGAAATTGAGTACTATATTTTTGTCTCTTCTTTCCATACGAAAAAGCATTCTATGGGTAAAAATTGGAATATTCCATCTTTAGATGAGTTTGTTGAGTGCTTAATACAAGAGAAAAACAATCTCATACTCCTGCGGATAGTTAATTTTTCCAAACCTTATGCACTTGCAGCACAAGAATTGAGTAAGATGACTAAATAGAAGAAGAAGAAGAAGGAACCGGATAACAAGAAGGAATCCAAGAAAAATCCACGGGGGCTTCACTCAATGAACCTCTGACACATCACATGTGTTCATTTAATACTAAACAATACCCCTAATTTGACTACATATTGGAAAATACCTATAAAAATCACATTATTTAACTCCCTAACAATAAGAACCCAATACACATTCCTAATTTAAAAAACCCCTACTTCCACTAGATATTGTAGGTATCCATTTTTTCGTTAACATTTTTTATACCCATTTATATTTTTTCATTAGCTTTGAGTTCCATATTTTATACCCACCAATATATAAACCCTTTACCACCTATATATCCCCAATATATTATGTCATTTTTTCCTCAATATATATCCCCCAATATATTATGTCATTTTTTCCTTAGTATACATCCCCCAATATAAACCCACATGGTATGGCATTGCTCCCCTAGCAAAGCCCCCATGGAAAAATCCTATTAAGGAGGGTTTGAATTCCAAAGGACGAAATGGAAAGAAGGAGAACAACTGCACATATGGAAATAGCGGTTCCATCCTAAGAGATATTGCATGAAGAAAACCATTAGTTAGCACCGTAAAATACCAACTTATGTATATGAATTCCACCCATCCAACTATAAGTGAAGATCATTGCTTCCCACTATGTTTTTCTTCATGAGTAGAACAAAGATTCCACTATAAGAAGTCTCCAAAAGTGATGTCGATATAATTTGGCATTGCAATCTTAAGTTTTTGTTTGCACACTTGAAATAATAATTCCTAAGTACTTGGATATATTAAGACAAATGTTGTTGATAAATAAGGTATCACTAATTTTGACACTATAATCTAACTTTAAGATTCTCTTTACATATTTTATTAATAAAATTTCCTTGGACAGTTTTTCCCTTGTATTATGTATTCACATCTAAATTTTTCAATACTAACATAAATTTATGCATTTTTCCCTCATCGTTTCTAGATCATATTTGAGGCATCCCTATTTTCTCATGTCAGGGATTCTACTACTTCTATCAGGGGAAGATAGCACCCTACATCACTCTATTTTAGCCCAATTCCTTGGGACTAAATATACTTGTGGGGTATACCTTCTCCCCCTCCTATTCCAAGTTCCAACATCCATTTTTCTCCTCAGAGTCAAAATAGAGAAAAATATATTAAAAATGTATTGATTGCTTCAATGAAATGAATATACTCAAGACGGTTACAATATAGTTTTCCTTTTGAGCTAGCATAAGTGATTATTTTAATTTCATGCCAAAATATAGGGGAACTACATAAACCCTACTTCAAGGGTGTTGGAACAATAAGATTTGTGAGTTCATCACACATCTAAATATTTTGGAGACACTCAATGGAAAAACTATAATCGACTAGATTCAACTTACAAGTCGACTAAAGGATCAAGTATGTGGTAAACTAAGAATGATATGTTGCTAATTGGAAATGAAAACAAAACTATATAGGATGTTAAAACTTAATTTCCTCTAAATTTGACATGAAGGCATTGGGTTGTGTTATATTCTTCCCATGACTACCCCACACGTGGGGGGGTCACAGGGGGGACAATAGCCCCCTATATGTTGTGTTGGGTGGTAAGTAGGGGGGTGGTAGCCCCCTTGCATAGGGTCTGGGGTAGCACATCAGTGATTTTGTTTTGGACCCTATATTAGGTGGGTGGACCTACCTATGGTTTTGTGCATGGATTTCACACATGGTTTTGGGCATGATGGTTTTCTATCCATGGTATTTTATAGATTTGGTCAAGGGAACTATGATTATGTTCTAATATAGGGTTAATGGATTGGGGTTTATGAATGCTTTGGCATGTATATATATGTATTGTAACATTGAAAAGAAGATAATGAAAAATCAATCTGGTAGTCACGGTTTTGCGATCCAGGGGAAAATCTGTTTGTATATTTGTTTTATGTTTTATGCTCTTGCCATTATTTATTTTATATTTTTTAGAATTCGTATGCAGGTCATTTATGTATGGGGTTAAAACCTACAAAATGATTTTGGTGTTGCAAATTTAATTTTTGGCATGGAAATTAAAAGATATTCGGCAAAGAAGAAACTCTAGTTAAATTAGAGGAAGTATGTTGAGACAATATTGTAGAGGTTTAATATGCAGGAAAATAAAATGGTAAAGGTATTTATTTTTTAGGTGAAATGTTATCTACAGAATAGTTTCCCAAGACATAGGAACATGGAGAGGACATGCCCCATTTTCCATATTCTAGTGAAGTTGGAACTCTAATGTATGAAATGGTATGTACTAGACTGGACATTGCACATGCAATGGGACTAATGAGCACATATATGTCCAAACTGGGGAAGGATCATTAGATATCAGTAAAGAGGGTTTTCAACCATATGGATGTAACTACTTATTATGGATTATGGTACCAAGGAAACCAAAATCAAATAAAGTGTTGGGAATACATGGTTTAGTTGATGCAAACTAGATTAGTGATTTGGATTGAAAAATATCTACAAGTGCGTATGTGTTTAACCTAATTGGAGGAGCAATCAGTTAAATGAGCAAGAGACATTCTATAGTGGCACTCTCAACTATAGAATTTGAATACATGGAATATACTCATGCAAGCAAGGAAGAAATTTGGTTAGAGAGATTATTTTTTGATATTGGTTTGGTACAACATGTTGTAATAATATATTATGATAGTAAAAGAGTATTTTTCCTAGTAAGGAACCCAATTTATCATTTGAAAACAAATCATATTGATGTTCAGTATCACTTTGTGGGAGATATGGTTGAAGATAAGAAGGTGCTATTAGTAAAAATGGGAACTTTAAAGAATTTTGTGGAATCATTGAAAAAATATACAGGCAATAAGGAGTTCTCTTGGTGTAGAGAAACAATGGGAATTACTTCACTAGATTATCAATCATGTACTCCTATGACTCCATGATGCAAAGAGAACAACAACCGGGAGAATGTTGGGAATGTGTTATATTCTTTACATGATTAACCATGTTTGGACCCTAATTCCTAATGGGGGTGTTTCCACCTAGTATAATTATCATTATGGGTGGTCCAGGGATGGGCACACTTTTATGGAGCCCTCCCCTGACAGGGACTTCCAGGGACAATACCCTTGAAGTGAAATTTTTGGAAAATTTTCCTTGTAAAATATTGTAATGTCACAGTAAATTTGGACGATTCATTATTAGAAGTTATTTTTTTCCCTAGAAGGAAACCCTTTTTTAGGATGAAATGATGTAGCGACTATCTAATCACTAAGAGATATAGAAAAATTAGTCTAGTTTTCATGTTTTTGGGTTTCCAAGATAAAATCTCTATGAAATTTATGTTTTTATGCTATTGAATCTTTTCTATTTTATATTGAGAATTTGTTTGTAGGAATTTTTTATGCAAGGTTAAAACCTAGAACTTGCATGTTCTTTTCATTTCTCTAAAGGAAAGTCATAGGAACCCATGAATATGAATGGAAAAACCATATGAACTAGCACAAAAGAGTAAAAAAGTCAAGAAACAAGTTAAGAAATAATCTTTTATTTCTATAGTAGCCATAAGAAAAGGATGGCATAAATACAATTTAGATCAAACTTAATACATTGGAAAAATGAAGGAATGAAACCCTAATATGACAACCACACAAAGTTGTTCCTATTGGAGTCACCATTTCTATTTTAGGGAAAAGTACCCAATGACTAGGGTTAAATAAATGGCAAAGCAAATTAAAGAATTCTAACTACTTTATAGATTTAGTGAGTTACAGTGTGTAACTACCTAAGATGAGAGGATGGAAAAATACCTATTATCAAATGGTTGGTCCATTTATGTCTTCTATGTGCAACCCAAATATTTTCTAATAATTCCAAAATTCTTCAAACCTACACAGAAAGGACAATCCTTGCTCAAATACAAAGGCATTAAAACATGAATAAGGATAACTACATAAAGTAGTAAAAATTTCACAATACATGGTTTCTAACAAACATTGGGGAATTAGTTCATCCTCAAATAATAAATAAAAGGAAAATAATAAAGCATGCTACAAAATGGTGTGATGGTTGGATGGAGGGCAGGGTGTAGGGTGTGGTCGGGTGGGGTGGGATGGGGGTGTAGTGGGGAGAGAAGAGATATATTCATAAATTAATTCAGTGTGAATGACAAATAAAATATTATACTTGATTGATGTTGCCAACACCTTTGTCACATATGCCCAAGTTCCTCCTACCTATGTTGCTCATCCAATTTTATTCCACATACTACCTCTAACTTTATTGTGGCTGAGAAAACTAAGATTTTTTTTCAGACAACTCAAAGCTAAGAACAAACTTAAAACCAATGGTTTCTAATTTGGGGAAAGTAATAAAATTCTAAGGTTAATCCTCCTAGAATTATTCTAACATATCCTTGTTCTCAATGATATAAATCCCCTTCTCCCAATAAATATCTTTTATTTATTCGATGGGAAAGAAGTTAATTTAATTATGTATGGAGTTGTAGTTTGTATAGAAGGACCCTATGTTCTTTACTGAGGACCCATTTAATGAGCATTAATTAATTTTTAGGATTTTTTCAAGATGATCAATGTGTTTCATGAAGTAAAATTGTAGGCATCCTACATGTTACTTGAAAGAAACTCACGGAAAACCATTTTAATATCTATGCTTGAAAAACAATACTAGCCTAGCTACAACAAAACAAGATATAAGAGAGAGAAAAATTTCTTAGAAAATTGATTAAGTAACCAAAGAGACAATTCAAATTATAGAAGTGACAAAATATGAAAATCAAATGCATTGGTATTGTTGAATATGAATACAATATAGAGGCTCTCTAGGAGGAAGAATGAATTCAAGTTATTTTTATATTCCAAGTGCATGCATTCATTTAACTACAAAAGCATTTTCCCTACGTAGCTAGTGAGTCAAAAAATGGGATGGGAGACCATAAATTAGTGAAATATGTAATGATAGAGTTCACTAGAAGTAAATAGAATTAGAAATCATTTCAACTGATGTAATACTTAATACATGCAATAAATACCTAGTAAAACTCGAGAAATAGAACTAGAAGTCAATTGGCATGTGGTAGGTGAGTGGAGTTAGGTCTTCGCTGCTAATTTAGGAAAGGAAGTGCATATTCACTCTAGGAAAGCCTATCCATGATTTTGTATTAATTAATGGAGTACAAAAAACCATGTTATCATTTATTTATAGTTGTGGCACGCCCTTACTAAAAATAAAAAGTCCAAAAATAGGAGATGAACCCAAATGGTAGGGAATGTCTAGTATTGAAAGAAAAGTGGTCATATGTGCCCCTAAAAATTTACATGAGAGGGTCAAATGATGGCTATAGTGGAGTTAAATTTTAGTAAGAAGTGTGTACTCAATGAAGGAAGGCCTATACATGAGTTAGTATGTTTAATGGAGTAAAAATAGCCATGACATAGCCTAATCAGTGCCACATGTAATCCTAAGTGGCACCTCCTTACTAAAGATATAAGATTCCAAAAATAGTTGATGATCGTTTATGGTAGGGAATGTCTAATAGTGAAAGAAAAGAGGTCATATTTTCCCTTGGTAATGTATGGTATACATAAATAAAAAATTAAGGGATTTAAAGAAGGAAAACCTAGTGGGAATAAACCCCCCCTTGAAATAAGAGTTCTTATGTCAAAAAGAAAACTACGAAGTAATTGGGTCCTTCATTCCTAAGAAGTCTTGCAAATATGTGAATCTCTACTGAGTGAAACTCTTAGTGAAGATGTCTATAACCTACTTATAATAAGGGAAATACTACATACCAATGATTGCATTATGTATATGATCTATGATGTATTGCATCTGAACCTCAATATGCTTGACCCACTATCTCTAATTTGGGTCTCTAAAGAACTTGAGTGTAATATGGTGATCATATTATATCACTATAAGAATCTAAATATGTACACCAAGCTTGAATGGGAAGTGTTGAAACCAAATGACCAACAATGTTCATTGAATTGCTATACTCTGCCTCTACTAATGAAATAACAATTGTTGCCTGCTTCTTTCATAAACAACATATGAGAAAAAAAACCAAGATAAATAGCATATCTTGATGTGGACTTACGATATCTTTTATCACAAATCCAATATAAGCTTGTATAACCAACAATAATATCCTATTGAAAAGTGTAAGTTATAGCTAGGGGTGTCCCTAACATATCTAAGAAGCCTCTTAGCTACTTTCCAATGTAGCAAACATGACTCCTACATATAACTAAAACTACTCCTATTGCATAGGAGATATATGGGTTAGAATGTGTTGTTGGGTATACGACCAAAGTCCCACATTGACTAGAAGTGGGGAAGATCATGGATATATAAGGATGGACAAATATCTCCATTGTTATGAGGCCTTTTGGGGTAAACCCTAAAATCAAATCCATGAGGGCTTAGGCCCAAAGTGGACAATATCATACCATTATGGAGATATGTAGTGTCCAGAGTCCTTACAAGTGGTATCGGAGCCATGCCCCGAAGTTAGCCAAGTGGATGAATCCTCGGAATGCCGAACGAAGGTGTTGGGCCCCGGTAATATCATGATGGGATCCATGGATGAGCTCGGTTAGACAGGCAGTGTGCTCTGGATTCTTCATGGACGTGTCCTGGTCCCAACACAGTGAAGAGGAGTTGACCTGGGATAGAGCAAGCTCTCGAGGCAGGTGGTGCTCCATGTAAGGCTTGTGCTTCCAACGCATTGGAGCGGAGAACCCTGGTTGGTAGAGAGTGGACGGATGGATAATCGTTTGAGGAGAGGCTCAATGGTCCTTTGTTCGAGGGGAGGATTTTTGGGTATACAACCAAAGTCCCACATTGACTAGAAGTGGGGAGGATCATGGATATATAAGGATGGACACATATCTCCATTGTTATGAGGCCTTTTGGGTAAACCCTAAAAACAAATCCATGAGGGCTTAGGCCCAAAGTGGACAATATCATACCATTGTGGAGATATGTAGTGTCCAGAGTCCTTACATGTGTAAGGTATAAAATATTCCCAATAAACTATAAATATCTAGTAGAGTCCATTAATATTGTAGCACTGCCATCCTCTAACTTAACTTTTGAAAGGAAAGGAGAAAGAGTCTCCTTGAAATTGGTCACATAAAATCTATCAAGAATGTCACTAACATATCTAGACTAAGTCAACTTCATCCCATTATCATCTTGTGTTTGTGCTAAAAATTTAACATGGTATCATATTTGAAGCGTTTTTGTGAAGAATATTGATATTTTATTGTAGATTTGACAAGTTAGAACAACCCATGAAGACAATGGAACATATCTCAATAATCCTCACTCCATTCAATTACTTTGATTGGAAGTCTAATATTTTGAAGTTCCTATGTAGAAAGGGACTCTATACGATCACAATGGGGACACAAATTATGTTTCATGATCCATTGAGAAATCGAAATACTTCAACAAAACAAATGAAGAGTATAGGATTATTTGTTTTTCAATCTCCATTGATTTGTTTTATCATATGGATGAGTCTAAAATTATTCCAAGCAGCAATAAGGGTTCAGCATTCATGAGCGGGGGTTCACTATTAGTAAGGGTCATTCCTTGCACTAGGAAAGCGCAAGCCCCTCCGAGACCTTCCTTTCCATGAAGTTTGGACTGAGTTGAAGGAACTATTTGGAAAACAAGATGGGTTGAGGGGATATAAATGTTAAAATGCACTGACCATAATCGATCCATCAAACCTTAATACCCTACAAGACTCTAGATTCAAGACATTAATGACTCAAATAAAAGCTTGTGGCGAATATAGGAGAGAGGAACAACTCATTCAGTTGGTGCTTTCCAAGCTAGAAATTGAGTACTCTATTTTTGTCTCTTATTTCCATACAACAAAACATTCTATGGGTAAACATTGGAATATGCCATCTTTAGATGAGTTTATTGAGTCCTTAATACACGAGAAAATCAAGCTCATACTCCTGTGGATTGTTAATTTTTCCAAACCTTATGCACTTGCAGCACAATAATCAAGTAAGAAGACTAAATAGAAGAAGAAGAAGAAGAAAAAGAAATTGGATAACAGGAAGGAATTCTAATAAAAAACCATGGGGGTTTCACTCAATGAACCTCTGACACATCACACGTGTTCGTCGCATATTAAACAATAACCCTAATTTGACTACATATTGGAAAATACCTATAAAAATCACATTTTTTAACTCCCTACCAATACGAACCCAATACACCTTACTAATTTAAAAAACCTCTACTTTCACTAGATATTGTAGGGATCCATTTTTTCATTAACATTTTTTATACCCATTTATATTTTTTCATTAAATTTGAGCTTCATCTTTTATACCTACAAATATGTAAACCCTTTACCCTCTATATATCCTCCAATATATTGTTAGGCCCCTATACTACTAGAGTAACCCCTTATTGTTATTAGTACAACCCACTTATTATATTGATGTACCCATGTAGCGCCCATATTGTTACT
>APFE030779955.1:40708-86357 GCA_000404065.3 Pinus taeda | reverse complement strand
GTCCCTCTTGAGTTAGTATATCCTTTACAACAGCATTAGGGACATAGGCAATCACGTGGGAGTATAGGATGTAAATTCTGAAATCTTTGATGGCTTTGACCAGGGCATAGGCATGGTTTTCCATAATTTGATATTTCAAGGGTGCATCTCTCAAAGCTCGGCTGAAGAAAGCAATTGGATTTTCTTTTCCCTGATCATCTTTATGCAGAAGGAAAACAGCTATAGTGTGTTCAGATGTGAAGGAAAAAATGATAAAATCTCTGTCGAATTGAGGACTGGTGAGGACAAGCGTTTGAGTTAGGGCAGTTTTTATACTCTCAAAAGCCTGTTTGGTTTCAAGAGACCATTTTACCTTGGCATCCTTCTTCAACATGTTGCTCAGTAGCCTTATTAGCTCGGCTAGGTTTGGGATAAATCTCCTTAGGAAATTGATCTTTCCAAGGAATGCTTGCAGTTCTTTTATGTTTCTTGGATAAGGGATTTGAAGGATAGCTTGAATTCTTTCTGGGTCAATTCTAATCCCATTTTTTGATATTATATGCCCTAGAAGCTTGCCTTCCTCCAGGGCAAACATGGACTTCTTAGGATTCAAGGAAATGCCATATTTCCTGCATGTCATGAAAATTTGCCTTAAGTGTTTAAGGTGCTCTTGGTCAGATTTGGAGAATGGGGTCAGGTCATCGAGGTAAACTACGAGGAAATCATGTATCTCCTTAGAAAATACAATATCCATTGCCCTTTGAAAGGTAGCACTAGTGTTTCTTAGCCCAAAAGGCATTTTAACGTACTTAAGTGTTCCCCATGGTGTGGTACAAGTTGTCTTGTCCTGGTCATCCGGGTGAACAAGTATTTGATTAAATCCTGAAAATCCATCTAGTAAAGAAATTCTAGAGGAACCCACTACTCTTTGCAAGATGTGATCCATTTTGGGCAACGAGTAGTGGTCTTTTAGAGAGACCTGGTTTAAATTTCTCATGTCTACACACAATCTTATCTCTCCTGTTTTTTTCCTAGTGGGAACTAAGTTAGACAACCATTCAGAAAATCTGATGGGTGCAATGATACCTGCTTCAAACATTCTCTTTATTTCCTTTTAAATCAGGGGAAGAAGCATGGGGTTGATTCTTCTAATTTTTTGTTTGAACGGTTTTTGATTTGGCTTTAAGGGAATGGTATGTTGGATTACTGAGGTGTCATACGACTTCAAGTCCTCATAACTCCAGGCAAATACATCTTGGAATTATTTGAACAAATCCACATATTTCGGTTTGTGGTCAGGGGGAAGATTTTTGGACAACTTAATCATTCTGGGATGTTCTGCTGTTCCTATGTTGTGTTCTTCTATGGCAGCATTCAAAGGTTCCATTTTTGGCTTTTTGGGCACATCGTTGTCATCAAACATGTCTTCCAATGGAGTAAGGCCGATAGGTAGAACAATACTTTTCATATCAATAAACTCATCCTCTACCTTGGCTATTTTCTCTAAACAGATTTGTTTCAGCTGTCCTATGTTTGTATTGTTGAAAATAGTTGGGCTAAGGATTTGTTTAGCTATTGCAGCTGTTACAGTTAGGTGGTTTTCTTCTGCTAACTGTTGTGAGTCGGCCATGGCATCCATGTCAATGTTTGCGTTGGAAAACTCATCCTCCAGAGTTAAGAAACTGTTAATCTGGGCATCATTTTGAAATACCTGCCAATCCTTGACATTGTTAGGGACCGAAGGTCTGTGTTTTATTTCAGCGGTGAAATGGTGATTTGGTTCAAAGGGAAGCTTGCATGTGCTAGCAAAGGTTGCTAGACTATGGGCATAAGATGGTGTTCTCTTGCAATTTTGGCCAGCTTAAATTCACGGAAGGCGTTGAGTAATTCGGTGGCAGCGGCTCTATAAGCTCTAATTCTACTATCATTAGCGACAAAGTTACCCTTTATTTGTTGTATAATCAAGTCCGAATCACCTAGGATGGAGACTTTAGTAGCTCCCAGGGTTTTGAGCAACTTAAGGCCTAAGAGAAGAGCTTCATACTCCACCATATTGTTTGTACATCTGAAATTGAGTCTATAGGCATGGCCTTGTGCGTGATTATCATGAGTATTGTAAATCCACACTCCATCCCCTGTTCCTAACTTGTTAACTTAACCATGAAACTCCAAATACCATGTGATTTCTTGTTTGAGGTTTGTATTGAGAGTTTCAGTTGTTTGAGGACTAGGCAGATTGTAATTTCTGTTTCGGGATGTTCTTCTTGTTGTTTGTTGATTGCCTTGGCTGTTGAGACAATTTCATGGGTATTGGCAACCGATTCCTCATTGACGTACATTCCTTGCTCCAAAGATAACGGCTTATCATCAGTTGGAGGGCTGGTGTTATCATTAAATAAAATAAAATAATCCATTATCGGAATGGATTGAGTTATATTGGGAAAATTGGTTTTTCCTCACTGCTTACCACATTACTTCATTAATGTCATCTATATAGTCTCTTGGTTGCCCAAAAGATGACATAGTGGCACTAAGAGAGGTCGAGTTGAAGGGACCCTTGCAATTTTGCTCCCCACGATTTGGATAGGAGCATGCCATACTTTGTGGGAATGTCAGCAACTACTACGTCCATTAAGATTGTCTTGTTGGGGAATTGGACTAGAGAGACACAAAGGTCTTTGATCAAGCCTAAACATTTGACCTGACTTGAATCAAAGAAATACAGATCTTTGTACGGCCTTGTGACATCGAGGTTCAACCTTTCCATTACAGCTTTGGGCAGAAGGTTATGTGAGGCACCTGAGTCAAACATAGCATTATGCAGTATTTTGTCATGTATGTGCAGGCTGACATAAAAAGGTGGAACAGGTCCATATGTTTTTTTTCCATCAACTTCTGGACCGAACAGTAGTTCAGGGGTATCATCTAAAACATTTACATCATCCCTTACTTTTGGTAATTGAAGCGACCTTTGAATTTGTTGTCTGTATACATCATGTTTGGCAAGTTCTGAGAGGGGAATGGAAATATTGAGTTTTCCAATCTCTGCTTCTAAACTGAATGGTTTTTCCAATGAGTTCTTGGCGTTGATAGTGGTGAATTTCTCCTTTTCAGGCATACTCTCTATGTTTTCTTTTGGAATGTTAGTGTCACGATGTATGACAGTTTGTGATATTTCTCTTTGGAAAAGATTTTTGGTAGGGCTATTCAGATCTTCTTTTGGGGAGGAGGGAGGTAGAGGCTGATCAATAGGAGAGTGTGTCTGTTACATCCTCCACAGTAACCTGATGAGGGTTTGGGACCGAGCTGTTAGCTGGTTGATTGTTGGTGATCTTTCCTTTACTTTTGTTGAGTTGTTTGCTATATTATATTCTGCTAGATGGGGGAACATCAATGGCCCTTGTTCTTAATTTGTATTGCTTGTGTACCTCGTACACAGCGGTATCATAGCCTTGTTTAAAGTCGAAGGACTCTTCCGACTTGGTGTGAAATTGTTTTGCATCAGGATATGGTTGATCTTCTTCCGTGAGGAAGATTTGCTGTTCATTTTCTGAATCTATCAGGTTCATATGAGTCCCATCTGTGGGCTCAGCAGATGTAGATGCCTCCACATAGTTTTCTTGAAAAGGAGGCCTAATATCATGGTCAGGACCGGCCCTTCCAACGTTTGTGTTTTGGGTTTTTCTAAAGTTTGGGTTCCTTATGGCATTGGGCTGTTGACCCTCCCATGAAGTTTTTCTCTCAACATTGTCTACTCTGTCTCCCAACCTGTGGATGCCACTAATGATAGCATCTAGCTTCTGATCGAAGGCTGAGGGTTCTTCTTTGAAAGTGGTTCTTCTCTTAGTTCTAGTTCTATTTCTTTTAGCAATTAGATTTGCTTCCACACTCACTGCAACATCTTGCATTTCTGCAAGGCTTTGAGGGGCTCTTTCCCTTAACTGATATGCCATCTTAGCATCAAAGCCATCCGGGAATTTGTATAAAGCGAGATCAGGTGGAGGTCTTAAATTTTGTGGTATTGCATTGTAAACATTGTTAAATCTTGCACAGTAATCGAGAACTGTTTCTTGAGGTCCTCTTTTGATAGTATCATACTCAGATAGTATGTGTAGGGGGTCTTTCTTTTTCTTCCATCTGTTAGTAAATTCCTGCTATAAGGCTTCAGGGTTTAATATAGAATTGGTTGCAAGTGCCCTAAACCAGGTTCTGACATCACTGGTCAAACTTTGGACAAAAATCTTCATTCTTACACTCTCATCATCAATCTCATAACTCTCGAAATAATCCTGCATTTTCTTTGTATGCTGTAGGGCGGTACATGAGGTTGCGCAATCAAAATAGGTGATTTTTGATTGGTAGTCCTGAGGCATAGCCCCAGGATTAGCAGGCAATAGTAAGGACGCATATCTAGCCATGATGAGGGAGATAAGCGGAACAGCTAGAGTAGCGGGGATAACAGGAACAACCGGAGTAGAAGGAGTAGTAGTGGTAGTAGGAGTATGGGATGGAGGTGTAGAGGAGCTGCTTGGAGACGGAGGTGATGAACCAGGGGAACTTGGGGTTAACTGGAATAAAACTTTGACAGGGGTTGGAACACTGCTTGGCTGAACTGTTTCAGGACTTGCAGCAATTTGGTCTTCTTTTTGCTTTTGTTTTCTAATGATCTTAGGAATTAAATTCGGATTTTCAACAACAGCTGGGCTATTTGGATCAGGATTTGATCATGTATTACGCGTTTGCTTCTTAGGAGCTAGCTTCTACTCTCTTTTTTTTTCCTCCAGGAACTTTTTCTAAAAAACACAACAACACAGGTCGACCGAGACTTTCACAGGTCGGTTTCTTCCTCTGTGGGGCTGCAGACTGGTTTAATGAATTTATCTGAGGAGGTCCCCAGCGGAGTCGCCATTATGTTATCACTCAGGTTGTCCCTAGGCTCCTGTAGGGATACCACCGAGGTAACCACAAACCAATCTTTCGATTGCAGGTTCTAGCCCACCTGCAATCAGAGAGGGCTCTCTCTTAATGATTCAACTTTGTTGATGATTTTAGGCTAGCTTTTGGCTCAGGGTTTTTTTTTGTGTTTAGATGGAAGGTAGAAAATTCAAGAAAAGAGGCAAGGGAAGATGTGATAAGTTTCAAACCATTAGGCATGGAGTCACGGATTAAGGCTTGCTGTTGCGTTTTCTTGGTCACAAGAGGATTAAGGAGTGGGATAGCCACACATGATACAGTTATCAATTTACTGAAAGGACGGAATGACGATCAGAGATGAAAGGCAAAGGAGAATATTTCATCAAACTGAAAGAGAGGAGAAGTGAATGAATGGTTATCTAAGAGCAGCTAAGAATTCCTAAACTCTCATTCATATGTGAAAGAAACAACGTAAACAAGATCATTTAAGTATACATGTTCATAACTATTTATGATGAAAACATGAAAAATTGCAGAAATTGAGCCTAAGGTGTAGTTAAACAAAACCTAAGCTATTATTCTTTTCTGCAATTTAGATGGCGGAACGGTGGTAAAACAAAACATGAAAAATTAACAGAGTTGAGAAACACTTATTGAACCATGTAGAAGCACAGGAATTCCACAATCACTCCTTGGCCAATTAAACACATCAAATAGTTTCAAAATCCATGCTTTCAGTAGTCTTTGATTATAGAAAGTATGATAGTTACAGTGTGGGTCTTTGCTTGGAGAAAATGTCGAGATACCAAAGATTAAGCAACTTCCTCGACTTACCAACCAACCCCTACTCCATCTTTCAGGGTGGTATATATAAGAAAAATATCAGAAGTCATTTATTACAATTGACCTAAACAGGTCTGTCGGAAAAGCTTTTTCTAAAAACCTAATTGTTGCTGGAATTAAATGCAGGTAAGTCCTTTGGGCTGCGCTAGAGGCAGCTGAATCAAAAAAGAGTGCAATGTGGCTCTTGGAGGCTCGATGCAGTACTGCTGGAATAACTGTGCTTTGGGATCTGTAGTTCTGTTCTGGTGCAAGTTAAATGTGCAATAACCATGATTTGAGAGTTTTTGAGTGGCCTCGCCCTCTTTCTTTGACTTTGCTGGAAGGTATTAAATTTTCTCCTGCTTTGGGCCGCTGTTAAGATCTTCACTAATACTCTTTTCCGCTACATTGATTGTCTTCGCCACTTGCTAATACTCTTTAACATGCTTTTTCCCTGTTGATTTGATCTAATACTCTTTAACCTCTGCCTCTGGTCCTTTCCTGTCTTTAAATCGGATGTAATTTGGCAAAATCGGGAAATTTTGGGCTTTTTTGGCGCAAAAAGGGCCAAGGAATCAAAATTTTCCCTAAAGATTCCCCAAAACGACCTATTTCCCGTAGCGATGCACGATTAGCGCTTCGCGCTAATCGTGCATCGAAAACTGCCTCTGTTTCTTGTTCTGGAGCTCCGAAGTGCGATTTTTCTTCCTGCGCGAATTTTCGATTTTTTCGCTGCTGACGTTAGCATGATGTCAGCAGTACGGCGGATGATATCAGCCTGCTGACGTCAGCAGTGGGTCCATGGTACAGATGTGACGTGGCAGGGTGCTCATATTTTACTCCGATGCGATGAACTTCTTTCGATGCAATCGCAATATCGCATCGGCGGGGAACGAGAAGGTATTTATTTGGACATGCGATGCTTGCGATCGCCGATCGCCGATATCACGATATCGCATCGGAAAACAAAGGATGGGGCATAACTATGTGGTGATAATATTGCGATATGGCGATGTGATATGGCTTACTAGGATCTGCACAGTGTTAAGGAAATCGGCAAGGGTCTATTGCGGTCGGAAGGAGTGAGTACGTGTGTTAGAAAAGCATTCGAGGCCTCGGAAGGGGTCTGATAACCTAAAAAGGGATTTTATACTTTGGAAGGAGTATATTGCATTTAGAAGATGGTTTGAAGGGGCAACATGAGGACTTTTGCCAAGTTTCAGACAAATTGAGCAATTCCCGGGGGTACTTATGGTTATTTTTCAACCAGGGGGAGGGATATTTACATAGGGGATGATTTACATACTTTTAGTAGGGGGATGGGAAAAACATAGGGAGTTAAATAATAATGTCAGTAGTCAATATGGAGATGGTAAGGAAGCGCTAAGTTTGGGAGATCTTAGGCTGCAACGGGGGGATCGAACCTTATAGAGAGAGTATGGAATTTCTTTGAGTGAAGCAGATCTTCACCCAAGCTAATGACATGAAAATGATGAAACTAAGAGGTATCAAGTAGATCTTGACCTCTTTTTGGGGAAATTAGTTAATGATTTGGGGGAGATGGAAAGAAGTAGTTATGCCTGTTTTGAGCTTTTCACATAGAACTGCCTGGTGATTGTGTCCTGAGTAGAGATGACACCTGAAAACCTGGAACTGATCAGCAGTCAAGATTATGCAACCTCAAAACTACCTACCCAGCCTATTTACCTAACATTTTTTCTTCTTTTGGTTTGGGTGCACTTAGACTTGCAAACCCATCATTTCAATTTTTCTTTTTTATGCTTTCATATCTACAAATTGCCCTTATTTCATCCAAGGGCCCAGATTAAGCAGTTGGGCTCCTTTGATTCTCTACCTATCTAAGAATCTGCCAAGATTAAGCTGTTTGGACAGATTTTCATTCTCTATATTCTAAAACAGGAACTTGAAACCTAGGGAGACCAAGATTAAGCTGTTTGGACCTCCCTTTAACTGAAAATTGTACAACACTGGAATAACTTCTCAAAATTTGGAAAGCAGTTAGATGAAGTCTGAGTAGCCTTCTTCGCTTGGAGACTGTTAAGCAAATATGGAGCATTGCAGCATGCAAAGTATGACATATTTGGTCTGTAAAAATGTCAATCATGAAATATGAGTAACCTGCTGCAGCAGGAGGCTAACAAGTCCAATAGGTGTCCAATCAATAGAAGGGTTAGATTGGGGCTATATTGGATTTGAAGCATCTGGTTGATTGACTCAGGTGTAATAGTGAATAACAACTCTTGGTTTGGGGAAACAATAGCACTTTAGCTACAGATATAATAGGCATTGTTAGCGCCCAAATCTACCTTAGTCTGAAATAAGGTAAGACTCAAGGCTACATCAAACCACACTCAGCCTCGTAGCTAGCCCTACGAGGACAGGAGAGGGCTATCTCTGGGTCAATCTCAGCAAAAGATAATCAAAAAGGTCGAGATGACTGAATTGATGACTAATTTTAGGCTAGGTATGAAGTACAAGGACTTTGAAATTGATTTTTTAAGGTTTTGTTGAATTCAAGGGAAAGGCAATTTTGGGTGCGGGGATGAGGCACAACTTTTGCAGAGGTCTACTTAGGGCAAGATAGGCGATTTTTTTGATGCCTTTAAAGTGATTAAATGAATAGATCTGACTGGTGAGGAGCTAAGGAGAGCAAGGAAGTCTCAAGGATTCTCCTTAAACTGAAGAAAACATAGAAAATTAAACAAATCTAAAGGCAGAGCATAGCAAATTCATGGATTCTACCTTAACACTTCATTTGTTCAATTGCAGAAGATTAAATAAGGAAAGTGGTACACATACACAACTTACAAGTACTTAGAGAAACACACCATCAACACATAAAGCCACATGAATCCCAAATAGTGCTGCAAAACCCTGGTCTTTCCTTTGCCAAAAATGCAGATAAGATATGTACAATAGAGTGTCAAGCTATCCCAAGAGTCCAACCCTGAAAATGACTAAGAAAATACATAATATAGGCAAGCCAACACATTCCCTTGCCTCTAGGGGTCTAGCTCATCATCCTAGGAGTTGTTTCAAGCAATTCTAAACAAAGCACTACAATCTAGGCAGTCAAAACAACTTGCCTCTATAAGCTAGGAAACCAATTCATTCATTATTTTTTTTCTATTTTATGAATGAATCATCTAGAATAAGTAAATAAGTGTCAAATAAACATAAATTTCCATTAATTACATCAATAAGGGTGAAAAATCCCATCACAAGTCAAAACTGGTTAAACTGGCTTCATTTGCTTAGCTGAGGATGAAAGCTGTGCCGAAAAACCCTGTGCGCCGCGCACCTTTGCACCTGATTTTGGGGCACTTTATAGCATCCAAATTGATCTTAGGTTGGCTTTTTGGCAAAACCCTGGATGTCTACTTTCTAACCCAAGTGGAATTTTCTAATTTGGTGTCCATTTGACCCTCGAAAAGTGCATTCTCCCAAAAGTACTTCCTGCTGGTGCAAAACGTGGCAGAAAGGTGATTTTCATGATGTTTTTGAGACTTTTGGTTACCCAGAACTTGATGAAATGCCTTGTCAATGGCTGAGTATGTGTATTTCATCATGAAAAATCCAAAACTATAAGCCATCTGTGATTTGGACCTCCCCATCTTATGGGTCGCGTGCTACACGCTACGCGTAGAGCCAAAAAACCTGTTTTGCAAGCCAAAAATTTTGAAACGAAAAAATTTGCTCCAAATTTGTCCAAATTTGGTGTGAAGACCCTCCATCTTGTATCATGCTCAACTAACGAACCCTCGGCCAAAACTCGAAGTGGATCGGGCCTTTTCCTTTGTTTTAGCGCTTTGCTCAAACGCCTCTTGAGGATCTTAATTTTTCGCTTTGCAAACATGCATGCGAGCCCAATAGTGAGTTTTCATGTGGCGAAGCATGTCTTTGTCCCTGTTTTCCTTTGCCAACAACTTCTCCAAATGAGTGTTTACCCGGATGAGCATTGATTCTCGATCAATAGGTGTCAAATCACCGGGTCTCCTTCAGGTCAATTCCCGGTCTTCCCGGATCTTCCGCAGCTCATAAAGTTCATGCTCATCTTCCAGCTATTTGTTGTGCTACTCCAAGTAGTTGATCACCCATTTAGCCATCTGTAATTTCTTTTGTAGCTACTCATTGTCGGCCCTTTGCTCTCGGATGAT
Organism: Pinus taeda; assembly: GCA_000404065.3. Lineage (NCBI taxonomy): Eukaryota > Viridiplantae > Streptophyta > Pinopsida > Pinales > Pinaceae > Pinus > Pinus taeda. The sequence continues at coordinate 76,464 of APFE030779955.1, read as the reverse complement.
CTCCTTGAGCTCCGAGTTAGGCGAGCTAGCATCAACATCAATGATACCCATATCCTGACCTCCTGAAGGACCCTCATCAAACATGGGTCTCTTGCCCCTATCCTGAATTTGTACCTGTGCTGAAGACGGAGGCGAGACCCCTTCCACATGATATGGAGATAATACTTGCTGTGCTGATGATTTCAATCAGACCCCTTCCACCCCGGGTGGAGATAGTACTCGTCGTGCAGATGCAAATAAGGCCTTGTGGCCTCTCTGATATGTCACATATAGTGGAGCATCGACATGCTCCGTCTCAGGAATGTCAAACTACTATGAAGGCCATCCCTCATCATGAACTATCTCTAGAGGAGGCTGCAGCATGGAAAAGTAATCACGGGAGATGAAATCCTCCCAAGTAATACCCTGTTGTGCCAACTGATGCATCACTATGATTTTGATCAATGCATAGTGATATATGCTTCTATGCTGATGTGTCAGGTTCTTCCTCTGTACTAAAGGCACCATCCTCTCTATGTTACGACACATGAAAAACGAAATTTTCATCATACATACCCTTGTTAAATGCATCAACAAATGGACATGGTACGCATAGAGACATGAGAATCTGCCCTCACAGCTGAAATACCGAATGATGAGTTTCATCAACGGTGCAAACTCATCTTTCAGGAATCTGAAAGGAAAGGCTGCGCTCAAGTGTCTAATATATCCGAGCTTGATATATGGCTCGTAGTAAAAGCTATCTAGCATCCGACATTTTCTCCATTCCTCCCCTACATTTGGTATCCCGGTGGCCTGAGCAATAGTGTTAGGTGACAAGGTAAAATCCACTCCGGCAAGGTTTACATGACCATCTTGCAAATTAAGGACAAATAGACGGACTAGTTCCCGATGATGCTGAGTTTGTGATAGCATCTCACAATATTGGTAACATGATTGGCGCCGAAAACAATCCATTGCAAGTGGGCAAGCTTGCAATTGAGCCAAAGAAGTAGGCTCCTCCCTAACATGCTGTCCACTTTTGCCACCTTTGTGATACCTCCATGGCACATTTGGCACATTTACCTCCGGTGTAGAATCACTATCATATTCCTGCTCATATACTGACTTGGTCTCTAACATGTTCTTTAGAAACACGATAGCTGGAATATATATATGCCAATATACAACTGTGTGTAAAATTGACTGTAGACTTTTTCTTTTTCTCAAAATGTTGTGACCAAGGGGACACAAATGTACAAGGGAATTGTTAGGAAAGGGAAAACATTAGGAAAATGGGGAAAATGGAAATAAAACAAGGAATTTAGAGAAGGGAAGGGACATGGAAATCTTGAAGTTTTAGGGTTTTGGGATGAGGTAGGGATTATATGTTTGTAATAGAAGGGAGGGATCAGGATTTGAGGGAGGATAGTGTAGGGTTTTATGAGGAATTATTGGGAAAATATTGGTGAATATAGGGGATGGGGAACAAAAGGAAATAGGAAAACATGAGAACCTTAGTTAACATTTATTTTTGAAAACCCTACAACAATTTTGGCATTCAAATCCTTACAACAATTTAATGGACAAAGGAGGGTTTTTACACTTGATTTTCTATGGCAAATATATCATAATCTCTTACATAAACCGTTCAAAACCAAGAACAAGCCGTGGATATCATCCTACCTATGATTTGATGCTTGAGAAGAGGCGTTTTAATGTTTTCTGGACAAAGTTTGGGCATAAACCCCAGTGCGCCGCGCGCCTCACCCAACGCGCCGTGTGCTCCTGATGCGCCGCGCGCATGCAAAATAACAATCAGTTTGGTCGCCTGATGCGCCACACGCCCAACCTGATGCGCCGCACGCCCAAGAAATGACCCAATTTTCTTACAAACTCACAAAATTTCTTTGGAACAATGCTCTTCACTCTTGGAATGTAGAATGGGTTGCAAATGAGGTGAAATATCTTCATATAGGCTCCTTTTTTATTTTTGCTTGATCAATAACCCAATTTCTTATGTTTGGTTGTTGACACTTTTTAAAAATTAATAGACTCTGACCTTTTTGGTTTCCCCTTAAAATTGGTTGAAATAATGATTTTCTCTGATAATTTTTTGCAGGGATAGCTCTGATATGCTCTGGCAAAGGATACCAAGGCTGCACTTGGACGTTTCAAAGATTGATTTTTTTTGAAATTTTTTACAAAAATGAGACGACGACTTATCTTTAAAATAGAGTTTTGAAGAGAAGCCATACTTTATCTGTATAATGATGAAAATTCTTGAAGTGATTATCTATCAAAGACATCCCTCTGGCCTGCTGGTCTTCTAAGACTTTTCAAAACAAAATTGGCTCAACCCTAGACCTAAGACCTAAAAATTTAAAACATGATTGTAAATGACCTTTGAAGCTTTATGACTAAACCTGAACTAGCAGTGCCATGCACAAGGGGAATGAATGACACAAACCATTCCGTCAGAGTTATGGCATGCCTAACGAAATGCAACTGATCAAAACTGATGCGACACCTAAACATGAAATGCATAAAGAGCTTTGATCTCTGACGGAGGGATAACTAGACCGACTCTAATAGGCATGAAAAAAATGTACAATGTCCGGGAGTGGGTGAACATATGGGAATATGTAGTTGGACAAATTGGATTCCTAAAGGTTGATGTCGTGAACATGGTTTAGGAATCTGTCTTTACTCCAACAGTGGAGCTTCAAAAGGTGGCCCTAGAGTAGCAATGTCTTTTATCTAGAAATCCATGTGTGTTAGGGCCAAATGGTCAAATTTTAGGTGAGGGGTTGAAAAAGGTCTAACATCCAGAGAGCTCTAGGCAACCATCTTGAGGATAAAATTTGGGAATTATCCTTGTACAGATTGTATAATTGAAGCTTTGAATATGTCTGTACAAAGATAGGGTACTGGCAGTTTGTAGGATAGGGGATTGGGTATTTCATGGGGGAAATATTCTCAATTTATGGGAAATCAATTAAATTAAATTAATTATTTCTTGAATTCACTATACATTTTTAAACTGAGAGGGTCGTTCTGGTATTTTGTTAAAATACATGGAAATGGTGGTATAGGCTACAAACTAGTGTGAATGGTCGCTGTCGAGGGTACTATGGCTTCAGTTGTGCACTGGAGGGTTGAACTAGGATTCTAAAGTGTGTTTGGGAGGTAGTTGGCAATCAAATCTAGTTGCAGAGGCTTAAGAAATCTTAGGAGGCTTTCACAGAACAAATGAGTGAAAAAGGGTGAAAATGGGCATATTTTGCCTTTTAACCGGCAAGAGTTAGAAATTGGCAGGGAATTTCATAATGAACAGTGATGGTTTTGGGGTTCCAAAATGGGGAGGTGGTTTCATTGCTCATTGCAACACTTTTGGGAGTGGGGTGGTATTTTCCTAAGAGCACGTGAGTTAATGAGGAGATGACACATACCCAGAAGGGGCTTGAGAAAAACCATGAATCTCGTGTGCTCTTGGGCAGGTAAAGGTCGGGATGTGAATGAATGTACACTGTTAGATCTGGGGGTGAGAAATCTAACAGTTGTCGCGCAGTGAAGTTGCACAGCGAGAGTAAGGGCGAAGATTTGCGGGGCCCAGGGGAATTAATTACACTAAACTGCAATTAATTAATGAATCAACAAGGTTAGGCATATAATGAATGGGTTATATAGTAATGGGGAAGTTAATAAAGTAATACGCCGGGGGGGGGGTTTAAACTTAGGATAAGGGGTTTTAGGGAAATCAATAAGGGGAAAATGATCTTTTCGAAGGGGAATGGGTTTCACACTAGGGAAAATGGGTTTTGGGTGTGGGAATGAATTTTGGAGGGTAATTTACTAGGAAAAAGTGTGAAACCATGGGGCAAGGGTGAAAAGGAAGTGAAAAAGGGTATTATAACCAGTAATGATGGGATAAAGGCAAAATTAGTAAGTATGTAGTGGGGGATGAAATGAAGTGAGGGGAAGTTAGAAAAAACAATTTGTGACCATCCTTTCACTTTCATAACTACTGCTGCACACTGAAACATATGATTAAGCATGATAAATGTGCTTTTGTTTCAATCAACATTGTACTTGTACAAGCTTTCTTCTACTTACCCTTTACTTACCCTAACATTTTTTCTTCACTTTATTGGGTGCATTTAAGCTAGCAGACCCTTTCTTTCCTTTTTCTTTTGAAAAGTAAACTATCTAATTCTAACCTTATATCTTCCAATGGCTTAGATAAAGCTTATAAGCACATTTTATTTCTCTACCTAACTATTGGTCTGCCAAGGTTAAACAATTTGACTATCATGTGTTGTGGCATTTATGACAAGTTGCACACAACCATTATTTTGTACAGTAAAGTAAAAAGTAGTGGCACTAGAGTTGCATACTTTCATGATCTATTTTTGTTTGGGGTTCATATATTTTCACTTTTTTGATCTTTTCTTATTCTTTTTGTCCTTTGATATTTCTTTTAGGACGTACTCTCTTTACATTTTTTAATTTTTTAATATGAAAAACATTTGCAGAAAAGCAAAGGTATGTACAATATTAGAATACCAACTATAGCCCATTCAAAATTATGAATCCTATAAATATAGGACCGTAAGAGTGGCTCCACATGGGGATGGAATTTCTTGGTGAAATGTCAAGAACTCTAAAGATCAGTAGTCTTTGAATTGGGACTGAAATTTCCTTGTAACTGTTCTTCTATGATTTCTTCCTTATTGTTACTTATGATGGTGAACCCTTCAAAGCTCAGGGCCTTCTCTCCAGGCTTCTGTTAAGTTATGAAATGGGTATGTATTTACTCTTAATTCATTCACCTTTTTCTTCTTTTCCTATCTCTTTCATATCTTAATACGCTAACATATTGATGGATTATGATAAGAAATGGATGAACTATTCTTAGTTAAGATTTAGCCATCATAACTAGCTTTAAGTCCTCTTTATGCAAAAAAATGACAAAAGGAATAGTTGTTGTTCCCTAGCGATGGAACAACATAAACCAACAAAGGAAGAATGGAACACGTTGGTTGTGGATAGGTTGGAGGACGAATCAGGAGATCAACGCTAAATAGGAAGGGTGTCTGAAGATAGCATTCAGTTGCGAATCCCTTAGAATTGAGAGATCTTGAGGGATCGCATTTGTCTTTTACCTCTTTTTGACTATAAAAGCAAAATATTGTAGGAGGAAATGGGATCAATTTTTTCTATTTCAAATTGTAATTCTAATTTACAAACTCGTGCTATTAGAGAACACGACCATATTTTAATGCTACTTAAGTTCAATGATTAATATATAATTGACATTGTTGTTCATTCGTATTCTCTGAAGTAGCTTAGAAGTGTTCTCTGGTGGCTAAGGGCTTGGCCTCTGGTGGATTAAACTGCTTCTTTATGTTATATATTTCTGATTCTCGCAAGTTTGATTGGTTTGATAATTTTCCAATTTTCTGCGAGTTTATCTTATTCACGATTTATCACTTTCCTGTATTGAAGTAGTACAATTTCTTTACATGTTTTACATCACTGTTATTTGATTCGATTTACGCTCATTGCAAAATAAATTATTTAAATAGTGAATCATATTGATTTAATCAGCTGTAAGAGTTTGGTTATCACTATTGAACTCTCAAATTGACATCATTTCCATTTGGATTGTTTCATAGAGATTGAGTATGATTTAGATTGAATCAGCTTAGAAGAGATAGGTTATTTCTACTATGCTCTCAGCTGATGCTATTGTTAATTGAATTGCTTGTGTGAGATTTGATTATGATTTCAATAGAGGATTGAGTCTTGAAGCTTAGATGTCATATTTCCTTTAATAATTGCAATTTGAGCTTTATAAATGCATCAGTTTACTCTTGTATCAAAGGTTTATAATTCATTTTAAGAAACATTAGTCTTTGGATTCATAGCATGCACATATTGTGTACACTCTTGGAATAAAAGGACTTGCCCAAGTTGATGATTAATGTGGGGTAATTAGGAGTTTTAAAAGACACCTTTTATCAACCAACATTTTGGCACCATTTCTGGGGAGAGTGTCGCCATTTTACAAAGAGTGATGTATATTTGATAATTGCTATTGGGAAATAATTGGGTATTGAAAACGGAAGGTAAGAACCTATGTAACGAGCAAGTAAAGTGCTTGCTCCTCAACCCACTTTTAAGCACAATTACAGAAAAATGAAGTAGGTGTTTGATGTTTGTATGTTGAGAGAGAACAGGGTATTAAAAATGGAAGGTAATAACCTGAATACGGAGCAAGTAAAATGCCTGCTCCCCTGCTCGCTTTCTAGAAGAATTGCTAAGAATTTAAGGTAGAAATAAACATTTAAATTTTGCATGAATGACTAAGAATAAAAGACCAGAAAACAATACAATTCTATATCCCAAACCTGAAAAATCTAAGGGACCGGTTACCCTTGGACGATCAAATTTTATTGATGACATCTTAAGAAAAGCTGAATCTCAGCCATTAGTAGGTCCTCAAACCATTGCTTCTAGATAACCTACTATCTCCCTTCAGGCCACAGGCTCACCATCTGTAGCTTACGGTGAGGTCCATAGTAAAACTGAAGGTACTGAGCAGAGTTTTCAAGACATTGAAAATTCGCGACCAATTCCCTTACAAGAAGGGAATTCTTGCAACATTCTTGAAGGAGGAGGAGAAATAGGGGAAACAGAGGAACGAAGATCCCCTTAGGTAGTAATTGAGCAGAGGACACCCAGTGTCCCAGATCAAGGGAGTGTTTTTAGAATCATTCCCACCTCTTCTAGACATCACAGGGTTAACTCTCTAGCTCTAAAAATCCCGAAAGGGTACTGGCATATCTTTGATCAAATGGCCAATAATCTACAAATGCCCTAGACCTCTACATTACAATATCCTATTGTTGACATAGCTATCAACACCCCCATGAAAGCTATCCCTCTACAAAATATTCCTACCTTGCATGGAATCACTTCAGAAGATCTAGATACATTCCTGTTTGAATTTGACGTCCTATATCGGGGTTATGATTACACCACCGATCCCCAAAAACTAAAGTTGTTTCCCGCCACTGTAAAGGGAGTAGCCCTGCGTTGGTTTATGGGACTGTGTGGGGGCACCATAAATGATTGGGACCAAATAAAAACTGCTTTCCTTAAAAAATATCAGGATTATTGTAGATCTAGAGAACTAAAATATGAGATATTCCAAATGGTAGCAAGACCTAGTGAAACTTTGGAAGAGTATGTGGAGCATTTCCAACGTAACCTCCAAAGGTCTCCCTATGCAAATCTCCCCTGATAATGTGCTAAAAACCAAGATGATTAATGGAATGAAAGACCAGTGGATAGAGACATTAAATATTATGGGTAAAGGTGATATCTATCAAGAAGATTATGCTAACATTATTAATTTGTGTATCAGGTGCTCGAGCGGTAGTACAAGACTAAAACTAGTTGAACACGATATTATCACCAGGGACAATAAAATCTCTGGTGCAAGCATTACTCGTACTGAAATCAGCAACCTGTTGGAATATTTCAAAATGTATATCCTCGGAACCTTGACAACACAATTAAAGGTCATGCAATCCAAGTAGAAGCAAGCTGAAGCAGAACAAAACCTGGTTATTTTTTGTCCTTGACATAGGAAGAAACATAGTCATAAAAAAAGCCCACTGGATATGGTATAGACATGTGCCATATGCACTAAAGAACATGCCACAGAAAATTCCCCATCGCTCCCAGGATTAAAAGCAGCCTTCAAAGAGACAGAGGACGAAATGGAACCAATGTACCTGTTAAATCAGTGTCGCTAATGGCATGCACAACAAACAAGTATGCCAATTGACCCATCTTCATTCTTCCAGCCATCACAATATAATTCTCAGCAATACGCAGGAGCTACATGGTAGAACCCACCACCTTTTCCTAATTGGTCACCACAAGAATTTTCTATGCCACCTTGGTCCAATCAATAAAATCCAAACAATAGTTGGCCAAATTCCTCTTACTTTCCACCATTCTGGCAGAACAATCCATATCCATCTCAATGGTCCCCCTCCACTTCACAAAACCAAAACTGGCAGTCAAGATGGAAAGGACCTACAAACTAGCCAGCAGGAACAATCCCCCTATCTTAACCTACGCTACTAGCACCTTACACATTGCAGCAAAATACTTAACCCAATCTATGACCACAGCTCCCAGCCCAGCCCAACCCGAATCCCAACAACAGACCACTTCAGTCGGTACAAATTATTGAAGGGCTAGATCCAGAAACTGAGTTGAGAGAGTGTAATGAACTCAAATTGAGGTCCGGTGACCCAGGTGGATGTTGGTGGCCACCCACCTATCCGATTTGGACCCCCACAACTATCTCTTTCGGTATTTTTAGTTTCCTAAATTGTAGCACAATTTACTATTTTTAGCAGTTTTTCGAGTCCAAAACTTCCGGAGCCATTTTGAGGCCCTAAACGACGTTTTTTAGGAAATATGGGGGAAACATGGGTCCATGGACTGATGCTTCCCTTCTCAAAGTGGTAGTTCTTGGATAGATCTTTCTAACGAGATATTGTACGCGTCAAATGGAGATCGTATGCCAAAGTTATGACCCTGGGAAATTGATGTACCAATTTACCCAAACGGGGCCCACAATTTGGCATTTCATCTTCTAGGATTAGGTTTCAGGATGTGAAGGGTTTTCCATTATTTCTCAATAATAAATAGGCCTTCGAGCCTCATTGTAACATAGTTTAGAGGCATGTAGCCACCACATATCTTCTCAGAGATAAGCTACCATTGCCCTAGCTGGTTTATTTCCTTTACTGTTTGTAAGCATATTTTAGTGTTTTGCATTAATGAAATGAAGTATTATTTCTGCTGCATATCTGTGTTTATGGTTATCTCTGTAATTTGTTGCGTTCCTGTTTAAGTCTGGATCAGTGGTATCACAACGGTATGATTTTTCTCTGTTTTTCTTTGCATTTTCCCGATGAGGTCGGGATATAAGGAGTTAGGACTTGAACTAGTCGAATCTTTGCGAGACCAGCCTCGAAAATCCCGACGGCTTCCCATGGAAAATGAGAAGAAAGACGAGGGGGCAGGAGATCCTATCAAAATCTTGCTTGAAGAAGCCCTCAAGTGACAAGGGAACGCGATGGCAGACAAATTTGCCCAGATCCTTTAGCAGCTACCCAGAAGCGATGCATCGACTTCCAGCAGCTGCTCTGGAAATGCCACGCCCTTTAAAGTACAAGTTAATTTTGAAATCCCCATATACGAGGGTCAGATAGATGTAGATGCCATAGATAAATGGTTAAATCTGCTAGAGGGTTATTTTTCTGTTCATGAATTTTCAATTTGGGGAAAAGATTGTTTCGGCTCTTCTCAAAGTAGCCCCCCATGTCAAGGACTAGTGGGAAACCTACTGCGAGCAGAAGAATGAAAGTACAGGCTCACTATTTTTAGCTGCACCCACTTGGAATGACTTCCGGGATGCCATCAAGGAGCAGTACTACCCTGTCAAATGCTATGAGGACAAATACATCAAATGGACCACACTGTGGTAGGGATGAGACCAATATGTTCCGGAGTTCACAAAATTTTTTCATACCCTTCACACACAGTTGGGTATCAAAGATTCTAAACTGCACCTGGTACTCAAATACCATAGTTGCCTACACAAATACATCTAAGAAGAGATGGAGTTCCTTAACATCTCCTCACTCGGCACGGTGTACCAATATGCTGTCAAAATCGAGCAAAAGTTCAAGCAAAAGAAGCGAGACTTTGGATCTGCGAATCAGAAGACCAAAGGACAAAGCCAAGGCAAGGTGACCTAAGACAACCCGTCAAGGCCACAAGAAAAGAACAACACCACGAAGCCGAAGAAGGACACAGGAAAGTGGTGTGAGTTCCACAAGAGTCCCACTCATAACACAAGTGGGTGTCAGACCAAGCAGTCGTTGGTGGCTGAGTTGAAGGCTTCCGAATCAGATGCATGTTCCAACCCTTTGCCATATCCTGACAAGGGGAATGGCAAAGGGAAGCAGATCATTAATGCGGAGCCCAGTGCCACTGTTTCCACTGCCAAGATCCAGAACAATGAGCCAGAAGACCTAGAGGAGGGGGAGTGCCTTTTCCACTCACAAATGTGGGTGAAGGGTTCGCCGTTGCAATTCATTGTCAATAGTGGCTGCCAAAAGAACCTCATTTCAGCAGAGGTCGTGAAGCAGATGGGCCTACTGACTACACCACACTCGCAACCGTATAGTATTGGGTGGCTTCACGAAGGATGAGATCTAAAAGTTCACTAGCAGTGCCACCTTCCCTATAACATCAAGCCCTTCACAGACAAGGTATTGTGTGATGTTACCCCACTGGATGTTTACGATGTACTATTAGGCCAGCCATGCTTGTGGAGGCGACATGCTGTGTATGAGTCAATGCCTCATGTTGTCATTATTTCTTTGAATAATTCATTATACAGGATACCAGAGGTAGCCCCACCTACTACCACCTCTTTGATCACTGCTAAGAAAGGTAGCAAGCTCATCTCCTAGACGAGGAAATTCATCTGTCTAGTTCACTCCCAAAGTAAGGGGAAGATTGTTGCTACATCCATGACCCCCACAAAGGGTTCCTCCATGCAGCAGCAACAACAAAGGGATATGGTCATGACAGACACAAGAACAAATTCTTCTCACTCAGAGGGGTACCACACAAGTTTTAGGTGGGCGACAAAGTTTGGTTGCATCTGCAGAGAGAATGCCTTACCAGAACCCATAAAAAACTCAGACCACTCCGACATGGTCCTTGCACCAGTACTAAGGCTATGGGCAACAATGCTTTGAAGCACAACATTCCTCCATTCCTTCGCTTGCACTGAGTGTTCAATGTGGACCGTCGTTGACCATGCCTCCCACCATTTCTTGACACATCAGAGATTGCATAACAGCTCACCAGAGATCCAACTTAGCATAAGTTTCCTTGTCTCAAGGATGAGCTCAATGCAATGGGGACCATTGCTTCCAAAGCGGGGAGGAATGATCCAGGTGGATTTTGGTGGCCACCCACCTATCCCATTTGGACCTCCACAACTGTCTCTTTCAGTATTTTCAGTTTCCTAAATTGTAGAACAGTTTACTATTTTTAGCAATTTTTTGGGTCCTAAACTTCCGGAGCTGTTTTGAGGCCCTAAACAACGTTTTTTGGGAAATCTGGGGGCAACAAGGGTCCATGGACTAATGTTTCCCTTCCCAAAGTGGTATTTCTCAGATAGATCTTTCTAATGATCTATTGTACGCCTCAAACAGAGATCGTATGCCAAAGTTACAACCCCAGGAAATTGATGTACCAATTTACCCAAATGGGGCCCACAATTTGGCGTTTCATCTTCTAGGGTTAGGTTTTAGGATGTGAAGGGTTTTCCATTGTTTCTCAACAATAAATAGGCCTTCGAGCCTCATTGTAACATAGTTCAGGGGCATGTAGCCACCACATCTCTTCTCAGAGATAAGCTACCATCACCCTAGCTGGTTTATTTCCATTACTGTTTGTAAGCATATTTCAGTATTTTGCATTAATGAAATGAAGTATTATTTCCATTGCATATATTTGTTTATGGTTATCTCTTAATTTGTTGCATTCCTGTTTAAGTCCAGATCAGTGGTATCAAAGCGGTTTTCTTTTTCTCTATTTTTCTTTGCATGTCCTCAACGAGGTCAGGATCTAAGGAGTTAGGGCTTGAACTGGTCGAAACTTTGTGAGACCAGCCTCGAAAGTCCCGACAACCTCCCATGTCGGATGAGAAGAAAGATGAGGGGGCAGGGGATCCTATCAAAATCTTGCTCGAAGAAGCCCTCGAGTGACAACGGAACACGATGATGGATAGCTTTGCCTAGATCCTTTAGCGGCTACCCAAAAGCAATGCATCAGCTTCCAACAGCTACTCTGAAAATGCCACGGCCTTTAAGCTATAATTTAATTTTGAAATCCCCACATTCAAGGGTCAGATAGATGCAGATGTCATAGATAAATGGTTAAATCTACTAGAGGGTTATTTTTCTGTGCATGAATTTTCAAGTCGGGAAAAGATTGTTTTCGCTCTTCTCAAAGCTGCCCCCCACATCAATGACAGGTGAGAAACCTACTGCGAGTAGAAGAATGAAAGTACAGGCTCACTATTTTCAAATGCACCCACTTGGAATGACTTCTGGGATTGTTATAGCTCCAAATCTCACTATTATGGTTTGTGATGCTGCACTCATGGCCTAGGGCAACCCCTCCTTCCAGACCTAGTCTCAAATTTAAAAAACAATGTTTTATTCCTTATACGCGACATTTCCCTGAGTTAAACGCGTGTATACGTGGGTAGACATATACCCAACCTGTGTATATGTATTAAAACACTTAAAAAAATATAAAACTCCTTATTTTCAGGCAGAGATCACGGGTTTTACCTGTTGATCACCTGTTAGTGCCCGTGGCCCAACTGTTCCCAACCAACTCCCAACTAAAAAACTACTTTAGGAGAGGTATAAAAAGACCTCAAAGGGAAGGCCTAAAGGAGGAGAGAAGAGAGAGAGAGGTTATTATACTGAGATATTTCCCCCTAACCAGGTCTGAAGACCCTTGCGCCTTTTGCACTTCCCCCATTTATACAGGAAACCCTTGTTTCCTTGTGTGTTGATGTTCATCCACTAGTTATGGCATCATGGAGTGAGTCTTGGAAGGAGATATGCTAAAGGCTTGAGGCTGGATGGATCCGGAAGGAAGATTTTCTTGGAGCCTATGAAAGGTTACTCAGGTGATATTACTCCTTTTGTAGATTCTATTTGTCTATAATAAAGAAACACGTCTTGGTTCCTGATATGCTTCTTCTTTATTTTATGATGTTCATGTTTGAATTCATATGTGTATGGTTGTTTAAAGTTCGTAACTAACTACCTTCTTTTATAACATGAAGATGATTCCTTTATAAGTCTTTGTCCATATACTGCTGTATTCTTTGGAATTGGTTGTTTTGCAGGACAAAGGAGCGAAAGGGACTTGAAGAAGGGTTTGGACCCTTAAAGAACTTCTTGAACATAGGACCTGAGGTACGCCCCTCTTACTATAGAATTTTCTTTTAATAGCATAATGGCTATGTGAATGTGTGTTTCTCTATTTAGACAACTTTCAGTCTGCTAGGGTTTCCACCCAAAAGCCCTAGGGTAGCAAATCCCTCAACTGAATTGGCGACTCCACTGGGGACAACACTCTTGTTGTTCCTAGTTTGGGTGTTTGTCAAGCCAATTAGCACTCAGTTGCTTGTTGGTCTATTGTTACTGTCTGGTCTATTCTTGAATTCTAAGTTTTTCCAATTTCTTCAGTTTGTTTTTTATTTTTCTCGAAATCTTTCATATACGTTGTTTTCCTTAGTTACAGAAGCGTACATATGCTTATTTCTTGAAGTAAACCCGCGTATACGCAGGTTTCCTCAGGCACAGTCGTGTATACACGCAATCTGCACATAAGTACAGTCGCATATATATTGCAATTTTCAAGATTTATAAGTTTTTGTGTCTCTGAAGGTTTGTCTAGTGGTTTGATTCAGTTTGAAACAGTCATTTTTTCAGTATCAATTGTTTGTTTTACAGCAAGCGTCTTACTCCGATTTCTCTCTGATTGTAAGGAGTATTGGCCTTGTTTTGTTTTTTCAAGCATCATTGTTTTTTGCTAAAAGCACGCAAGATTTCTTGTTGAAATCTTGGCTACTTTGATTTATCAGGGCAGAAAGATTGTTATCAATCTTTGTGTTGAATTTGGTTTTTGGTGACTTTTTGTTTGCTTGACAAAACCACTTTTTGTGACCATCTACTTCTTTGTTTCATGAAAGTTGTCGATTGATACTTTCTTGAAATTGTCTTTTTGATCTTTTTTGGTCTTTGTTTCCAAAGCTTTCATTGCTGCTTTCGATTGTTAAAGAGAATATTTAAACACATTTGTTTTTGTTGAGTTTTCATCCATTGTATGGTGTCAGCTTGCAAAAGTGTTTGTTGCTTATTGTTTCAATCGCAAAGTTTCATTTTTGTTGAGATCATTTTTGAAAAGACTTTTTGTTGTTGCTTTGAAGAAAACTTTTTGAAAAACTTTGTTTTGCTTTCTTGAACTTGTTTTTCATTTGGTTTCCTTTTAGTGAATGAAAGTGCTTTATGTTTGTCTTGAATTTTGTTTTTAGTGTTTAGACAAAATGAATGATAGCATCTCATATTCCATCTAGACATTCTAAGTGGCAAAAGAAAATTTGATAAGAAAAGCAACTTTCATTTCTTGTTTTTAGAGTTGTTTTGAATCTTGCATCAAGCATATAGTTGTTGCATTAGGATAGATTTGCATCTCTTTAGGCATACATAGCTTTGTTAACTTTTGTGAGTGTGAAGTGTGAATTAACGAAAAGAAAAGAAAAGTTTGTTTTATTAGAAGTTTTCTTTGAACCCTATAGAAATTACTCTTCATCGAAAAACAAAGACAAGTGCACATGCATATAGTTAGGTTTTATTAATTTATTTTGCGTCGAAAAAACACCACTAGTTTCACTTCCATCATCCCCTGACTTAAAGAACAACCTATTTCAAAATCAAGCGCTAACTAAAATTCACTAGAACTTTTTCTTTTAATTCAAATACACCAACGAGTTTTAGGATTTTAGTGCCTTGGATTATGCGGGTGGAGAGTTAACTCTCCAATGCCATTTAAACGTCAAACATAGGAGTCTGAATAATGATATAAAATCCAATAGCGTTAGGAAGACTAGGAAAGCTCCGGATCTGGGAGTTAAGCACGAGGGTCTGTGAAGACAGGGAAGAGAGATACCCCCTCTCCTACTTATCCGAACTTACCTCACGACTATTCCGCCTGGCTTCTGCAACGAGTTGGTATCCATAGTTGCTACTCCTAGGGAACTACATAGGTGGCTGCGGAGGGGAATCCTGTGGCACCTGAGGTCGACGTTGTATCACTGTCGACAATACTATTGGAGGGAACCCTTGCGAAGCTTGGGGGCTTGCACCGGCACAGGTTGTTGTTAGGAGGTCAGCGTAACTTCCTCTATTACGTTCACTGATAGGCCTGGGCCCTCATCATCCCAGACTATCTTCGGAAGGCCCCTTATTTCACTTTCTCGTATTTTGGTGTCCGGTCCGAATCACCCAGAGTGAAAATACTTGGAAGTTGTTTGACTGGCTGTATCTTTAGGGACTTTATAGTGGGTGCTCTGTGCTCTTAGTCAGCCTAAATTTCCATTTTTTGAGCCTTTAGTTAGATCTTAAACAAGAAATTCAAAGTGGCTGACCGATCTCCTAGACGGTCTCGAAGACTTTGTGGTCTTTCACCACCGAGTTTAGAGCCTTCTCCTAGAAGGCGATACCGATGGGTTTTGTCCCACGGCAATTGACGCATCGGGGATTGATCCTCCTCTCGGAGGCATTAGTATTCAAGCAAGGCTTGGTACTTCCACGGAACAAGAGAGGAACACTCCAGTTCTTTCTCGAGTTTTCTTACAAGCGGAGAATAACATAGAGGTAGAAGAACTTTCAGAGTCATTAGCGGCTCCGAATTCTCCCCTACCATCTAGTCATCCAGATGTGTTACAATACGTTGGGACTCCGATGCATAGACCGTCAAGTCCAAGTTACACTACGCGCTTACCTTCGATGACCACTACTGGAAGCATGGCTTCTACAAGTGCTACGACTGTACAGACTCCCATATCTATACAAGGGGGAGGAACTATTTCCATCCCCTCCATCTCTTTATTCGGATCTTTTGCTAGCACGTCTTTTATTAGGTCTACCTCCATTCCGTCCACGAGTGGAAATTCCCAAACCAATGCTTTTGGTTCTGGATTCTTCCCATTTGGCGCTCATTCATAGGGCATTCCTTCAGCTCCGTTCGGAGCCGCCACATCCATGATGAGTGGATCGGCTTCGTTCCAAGGTTTTCCGTTTGGAAGTGGTCATATACCACATTCCAACCCAACGATAGGATCCATGCCCTTTTCTTCTATAGGACAAAGTAGCAATCCTTTCCAAGGTTGGAATAACCCTGGGCTTAGTAGCACTGGAACTGGGAATCCATTTTTTGGCCAATATGGGAATAGGTCGTATACCACAGTTAGTTCATTCCAAAGTATTCCACCCTTAGCTTCGGCTTGGAATCCATATCAGGGGTTATCAACTCCTTATAATCCTTTAGGAGGAAACTTTGATGGGTATGGTGGACATACGGTCGGAGTTGGTCAAACTCTGAGTTTTGCTGGATCACAAGAATTTCCTTTTGGTTCAGTGGGTTCTACTGGTTACTTCGGGCAGCCTGGTGCCTTCCAAAATCTAAGCCAATCTTTTCAGAGCTTTGGGAGTTCCGCCCAGTCAGGGTAGAATCCCCAAGCTCCTCCTAGACTTCCCTTTCTGGCAACATTGAACTTTCCAGATCTCACTAAGTTAACCAATGATCCAATCAAGTACAATCCGGACTGGCCTCTGGTCCCAACCAAACTCCCTTTGGACATTCCAAAATTCGAAGGGAAGCGTGGTGAGGACCCAGGCGACCATGTAACCACATTCCACTTGTGGTGCTCATCGAACTCCTTGATCGATGACTCGGTTGGGTTGAGATTATTTCAATGCATCTTGACTGGTAATGCGGCCAAATGGTATATAGAGTTTCCTGGGGGCAGCTTTACATCATTCGCTAACTTAGCCAATATTTTCTTAAACCATTTTCAGTTGCCTGTCCGGTATGATGCCAGAACCGAACTACTGGCCACTTTTCGTCAGGATAAGGCAAATCACATTTATGATCATATTCAGGAATGGAGACGCAGAAAGAGGCTCATTAAAGCCAAAATCTCTCCGGAGTACCGTCTCGAGTGGTTTTTGAAGTCTTTGATACCTGAGATCTCCAAGGATGTCTCCATGTCTGGGGTCTATTCTGAGGAGCAAGCCATTTTTAGGGCCCAACAATTAGAATTGATCTACTCTCAGTCTGGGATCCTACAAAAGTACTTGCTAGATGCTCCTGGGTCTAAGGTTGACGTAGCTAAGTCGAAGCTAGGTCCCCATGTGGATGGTATTGTTGGGTCGGTAGACACGAATACGGTGAACTTGTTGAATCAATTGCAGCAGTTGTCTTTACAAACTGCTTCTAACAACAAAGTCACATCGTCTAACCCTACGGCTTCCCAAACCTCTTCGATTAATACCGTCCAATCTGATAACCCCAAAGGAAATCAAAATTCCATGGGAAAGAGAAAGGACGAGATAAGAAAAAGAACCAGGATGGGAAGCCTGATGCAAATAAGTCTGGCAATAATGCTGGTGGTGGTAGAAATGAGTCGAAAAAGAAATTTAAGTTTCCATGCAAGTTGTGCAGTGGAGACCATTTAACTCATCTTTGCCCCAATATTGAAGACGCTCAGCGCTTGTTAGGGTAGCAAGGGACTTCTAGTTCCAAAGCTGTGTTAACCAACCCTTTTCCCCAAGGGCAGCAACTTCTTGCCGGCGAGAGTTCAAACCCTGAAACCTCCACAGGGGGCAACCAAGAAGGGGAAAAATCATCGAATGTTTTCATGATGGGTTCTAACGTCCATGTGGCTACTCGGTCACGTGATTATGGTGAAGCCAAAACTTCCAAGGGCAAGGCTATTCCCAGAAGTATTGACCTTCATATCGAGTGACCCCCTGTTGAGACTATACCACGGATACCGAAAGGTTCCGCTAAATGCACAACTATTAATCCTAATGCTAGGGTCGCCCAAAATTACTCCATTGTGGAGGATCTGGCTCGAAGTCCATGTGCCATGTCTGCTTTAGAGGTTCTCCAGTCGTGTCCGGCTCAGAGAAGTGCTTTACTTTCCGCGATCGAAGCAGTTGATCCAACTAATTCTTTAGTGCTCACTTTTGACATGTTAAATGTCAAAAAGCAACTCCCTCATCATATGGCTTTTCAAATAAAGTCTACATACCAGAAAATTAACATTTTTTGTACCGTTATTGATGAAGGGGCTTCCATGTGCGTCATGTTGATGTCTTGTTGGAAGGCTATTGGATCACCTTTGGTTGTTCCTTCACCTACCGTCTTGACTACATTCAATGGCCATTCTCATAAGCTGCATGGGATTATCCCGGCCTTTCCTATATGTGTTGGGGGGAAGGTCGTTAATATTGAAGTAGAAGTCGTAGATGCTAACCTAGACTATAATATCCTCTTAGGAAGGAACTGGGTATACGAAATGGATGCCATTGTTTTGACTCTGTTTCATGTCATTTGCTTTCCTCATGAGGGGAAAATCATGAAGGTTGATCAATTGGATTATTGTCCAGTTGATCCTCAAGCATGCTCCGACTCTAATGTTCCTTTAGTGGATAACCCTCGTCTGCCTACTGACAATCTAGGAGTAGGGATGTATTCCTCATTGATGGGTACTTTTGAGTTTCCCTCTCCTATCACTAAAATCAATGCCATTTCATCATCTAAGGAGTCTTCTCGAGAAGAGTTCTTTCGAACTCATTATTTTCCAGACCCTTGGACCTTGCCCTCACCTACAACCACATTAGTTGAAGGAAAAGGGAATGGAATGGCATTTCCTATATCTATAGCTGAGCTTAGATATCACTCTATCGTCAAATCTGCGGATGACTGCTTAGATTCGGTTTTACCTTCAGAAGAAGCAATTCTTGAAGCAATGATGGGTATAGATCGACCTTGGGAAGATTTACACCATCATTCATACTTTCTTCCCCCATTGGAGGAGGTACAATATAGATTCTCCGAGCTCTATTCTAGTGATGTTTGTACGGTGTCAAATCCTTTCGCTCCAGCACACGTTCGTGCAAAAGGTAATATGTCGGTGATTTCAAAAACAACACCTATAAACATCTCTAGGGACCCTAACACGATCGAGAATCTCTTCATCGAAATTGAGTGTTCCCCTGAAGAAATTCAAATTTACACCGACCTGTTCAAGTAATTTCCGGATGTATTTTCTTGGTCTTATGAAGAAATGCTTGGCATAGACCCATCTATAGTTCAACATAAGATCAAGACGTATGAAAACGCCAAACCAATTCGTCAGAGGCTTCAGCCGGTCAACCATAGGAAAGCAGCAACTATCAAAGCGGAAGTGGAGAAGCTGCTAAAGGCGGGTTTTATATACCCTATTCCTCTTACTGATTGGGTTTCTAATCTAGTCCTTGTAGATAAAAAGCAAGGAACAATCCGAGTATGCATTGATTTTAGGGACCTAAACAAGGTTTGTCCCAAAGATAATTACCCCACACCATTCATTGATCAGATTATCGATGAGTGTGCAGGTAATGAGATTTTTTCTTTCATGGATGGAATCTCTGGTTATAATCAAATTTCTATCCGTCCTGAAGACCAACATAAGAGAGCCTTTATATGTCCCTGGGGTACTTTTGCATATAGAAAGATGCCTTTTGGTCTTAAAAATGCTAGAGCTACCTTTCAGCGGGCCATGTCATATGCTTTCCACGACATCAAGCATGTCATCGAAGCGTACTTGGATGATCTCACTACTCATTCTCGAAAGAGAACTGATCACCCTAGCCACCTTCGAATGGTTTTTGAGCGATGTCGTTTTTATAAAATTTGGTTGAATCCCAACAAGTGTGTTTTCGTGGTTACGTCCGGTCAGTTGTTAGGGTTCATCGTGTCAAATGAAGGGATTCAGGTTGATCCCTTCAAGGTTGAGGCAATAGTTCGGTTGCCTCCCCCGTCCTCAATTCGTCAACTTTAGAGTCTTCAAGGGAAGGTTAATTTCTTAAGGCGGTTTATAGCAAACTATGCCGAGATCACTAAAGGGTTCATGCGTTTGCTACGGAAAGGAGTTCCATTTGTATGGGATGAATTTGCACAACGATCGTTCGATGCTTTGAAAAAAGCACTAGTTTCTACCCCGCTTTTGAGTCCACCAGATTATGGCAGAGACTTCCTTTTATATCTCGTTGTAGCAGAATCAACCATTGGTATGGTTCTCGTTTAGGAGGACGATGCTCTCACCGAGCATGTGATTTATTATTTGGGCCGAGGCTTAATAGGTCCCGAACTTCGCTATTCTCGGGTTGAGAAGTTTGCCTTGGCAGTAGTCCATGCTATCCAGCGGCTCCATCATTATATCTTGCTACGTAAAACTTTTGTCTTAGCGGCGGTCAATCCATTTCAATTTGTCCTCAGTAGGCGAGTGATTGGGGGCAAATATAATAGATGGATAGTCATCTTGCAAGAATTTGATCTCGAGTTCTTGTCAGCCAAGTCTAAGAAATCCATGGTTTTCGCTGAGCTAATTTCTGAGCTGCCTTGTGGAAAGGATACGGTTTATGAGGAAAGTTTTCTCGACGAACATTTATTCCTCATCTCTTCACTCGACCCTTGGTATGGAGATATCATTGTCTATCTCCAGACTTCAAAGTTTCCCTCTACTTTCTCCAAAGATGAACGTCGTAAATTACGTCACCTGGCTAAAAATTATGTTATCATTGGTGATACCTTATACCATCAAGGGGTTGATTCAATCCTTCGGTGCTGTTTAACCTTGGAGGAAGCAGAGTCAGTGCTAAATGATTTCCACAGTGGAGCTTGTGGTGGTCATCTGTCGGGGCTTGCTACATCCTAGTGCATCTTACGTGCCAACTATTTTTGGCCTTCACTTTTTAAAGACTGTGTGGAAGCGGTTAAACGCTGTCACCCTTTTCAAATCTTTACTCGCAAGATGCGCGCTCATCCAACTCCTCTTTTTCCCGTTGTCACCATCGGTCCTTTTACTAAGTGGGGTATTGATTTTACAACTTGTAATCCGCCTTCAACGGCGAATCACAAGTATATTATTGTGGCTGTAGAATACTTTACAAAGTGGGTCGAGGCCATGCCCACTTATAAAAATGATAGTGACACGACAACTTTGTTTCTTTTCAATCAAGTTATCTCAAGATTCGGTGTCCCGAGAGAGATTGTCACTGATCATGGCAATCACTTCCAGAATCAACTGATATCTGAATTGGCTCTTAAATTAGGTTTCCGGCAAGAGCACTCGTCTCCTTATTACCCTCAAGCTAATGGATAGGTCGAGGCAGTCAATAAAACTCTTAAGATGATACTCCAATAGAAAATCGACAAAAATTGGTCCAATTGGCACGTTATGTTGTATTCGGCTCTTTGGGCATACAAGACCTCCGTAAAGACTGCTACTGGTTTTACACCTTTTCAGTTGGTTTACGGGATGGAATCTATCTTTCTGATTGAATGTGAAATTCCATCTCTTAAGTTAGCTGTAGAGCTCCTTCCACAGACTTCGAGTCTCGAAGAGCGCCTCCTTCACTTGGAACATCTCGATGAGCAACGTCGAGATGCTGCCACGATGAATGAGGCTCATAAGAAAAGGGTCAAAACGCAGTATGATAAATTTGTCCGTCCTCGAGTCTTTTCTGAAGGTGACCTTGTCTTAGTCTATGACCAAGATAAAGACACCTTGGGGGTAGGAAAGTTTAAGCCTATGTGGTATGGTCCTTTCATTATTAAACGAGTTTTAGAAAAAGGGTCGTATGAGTTAATCGATTTTTGAGGGAAACAAGCTGGCGGAGCCCCGAAACGGGCTCTACCTAAAGAAGTACTTTGCTTAAGTAGGAGTTAGGCAATGGCTTCTTTGTATATTATGTATATTTGTACATATATCATCGAAAGTTTTGTGATGTCAACACTTTTTGGTGTGCTGTTGCAGGTGTTGATGGATAACTTGGTCTATTTTGGGTTCGCCGATGGTGCTAGTCGGCACACTCAGAATCTCGCTTCCGTAGCTTGGGTACTCTATTATCCAACTGGTCAATTGATGATATCAAGAGGCGTATGCATTGGTCCTGATTCAAATAATATGGCTGAGTATGTTATTAATTTACTATCCGAGGCAATCTCTTATGAGATCGACTCGTTGGTAGTTTATCTCGATTCTCAATTGATAGTGTCTCAATTAAATAACATTTATCGGGTAAGAGATCCATGTTTATATCACCAGTATTTAAGGGTGAGGTTGTTACAAAGATCATTTGTTTATATTAATTATTTGCACATTCCGAGATCTCATAATTGGTTAGCTGATTCTATCACTAATCAAGCATTAAACTGGCACATCAATCATTCATCATAATAAAATCAAGCATCAAAAAGTCAAATTGTATATATATATATATATATATAATTATATATATATATATAATATATAATATATATATATATATATATATATATATATATATATATATATATATATATATATTATATATATATATATTATAATATATATATATATATATATATATATATCATAAAGCATCTCGAGTGTACATATGTTGTCCAAAAATATACAAAATTGGGACTCAAATGCCCATAATCATGTCCGGCATATCTAATGCCCCAGCTCAGGATGAGCGACCAAGTAGGTAACTATCGCATTGGCTACACGCCGAAAAGTGCAAACCTAGTCACGTGGCATGCCAACCACATGATGCTGCATATCCTCAGGAAGGTCCTCTATAGCAGCCATCAGTACTCAATAGCTCAATCTCGTCAAGTGTTGCTAGACATTTGTAGAGTCTGTTCCGTCTCAGCAGCCGCCTCTTTGGCTCCTTGGCTGCGCTGTCTGTGCCGTGGGAATCCATCTGGTCATACTGGCCCAATATCTGGATCATGATAATTATATTAGTCATTTGAATCTCATCAAAAAATATTTTTCAAAATGTATCATTATATTTGAAAAATCCCAAAAAATCATAAAATCAAAAAATCCTTACCAATCTCACCCCATGCTGCGTTCAGCAGTAATGCTAGGTCAGGATCTCCTCGGAAATCCAGCCCAGCATGAGGGTAGTCGTCTACGGCGATGATCTGCTGATCCCACCAGGTGAAGAAGTCATCATCAAAAGAAGTCCTAGGAACCTCCCCACCCCCCAGATGTTTCATCAGATCAGCCCACCGGCCCATGCGTGGATTGCGTGGGGTGCTGATGGAAACTGCTACCCTAGGGTGGAGTGCGGGAATCCTCTCGAAGAAGAAAGTGCACAAGGTAGTCCCATAGCCAAAGTTCTTGGTCTATCCCCTCTTAATAGAAGTGAGATGGCTCTTCATGCTAGCGAGAAGAGGAGTACAGCAGTCAAACACAGTAGTGAGACAATCAACTGCCACGCTCATGGTGAGCCGTGATGCCCGATGCAGAGAGGACGATCCATTCACTCGAGCTATGGTGAACATGATGATCCTCAGCGATAAACTCGCCACATGTGCAATAGAAATCTGGCTCCCAACTTTCTTGGGATGTCCTGGGAAGTATATCTGTACGTAGTCCTCTATAGTGAGACTACTCCATGTCCTGCCCCGAGACTGTACTACCTCTCCCCTTCGGGAAAGGCCCGTGATAAA
This sequence comes from Pinus taeda, assembly GCA_000404065.3. NCBI lineage: Eukaryota > Viridiplantae > Streptophyta > Pinopsida > Pinales > Pinaceae > Pinus > Pinus taeda. The sequence continues at coordinate 53,010 of APFE030779955.1, read as the reverse complement.
ATAAATATCCTCCACTTCTACTCTGAGTGGCATTTGATCAATCATGAAGGCTTCCTCCTCGATGTCCCAATAGTCAATGAGCATTTCAAGCAGTCGTACATTGGCTTTCATGTTCGGCAGTTTGAAGAACTTGAGCAAGCTGCATCCCCGTAAAGCATCCAAGGCTTGAGGATCATTCATAACTTCATTATCCATGTTGCATGTTCTCTTTCATGCCATGTGACCGGAATCCTAAGAAAAAAATGAGTTTCAACCGTTAGTTTTTGATTAAAATTGGTTCACGGAGTATATGCGAGTTATTGTACACACAGTCGCGTATAGGGCCCGCGTGTACGCGGGTTTCATATTACTAACCCGCGTATACGCCACGGTGAAATTTTGAAAAATAGTTCAACGGTGAAACATCAATGAAAAATCCTAAAACTAGTCACAATGAATTGCAAGCTAAGTATAAGAGTTACCTGGAAGATTTTGAAGAATTTAAACGGTCAAATTTGGCAGACGGGAAATTTTCTCATTTTGCTCCAAATCTTTGCTCTCCAACTCAATTGGTAAAAATGGTGAGTCCAAAATCCCTTTTATAAGTTTTGAAAATGCAAAATTTTTTCAAAATTTTATTTTGTTTGGCCTCATGTGACTTTTAACTTGGGAGCTTGGAATGTCGAGAATGGTTTGCTTTTCAGGACATTTTTGACATTTTTGACTTTTTCGAGACGGTTCCATCACTGCTGACCCATCATGGCAGATATCGTTTTCTTATTGGCATATAGGTTAGGGACATCATTTTTCCGTTGCATTATGCATACTAGTCTCCATCTGTCGATACATCTGCCATAGGGTTGATCCCATTGTGTTATGGTTCGTAAGCCATCTTCACTTGCCGATTTTTAAAATCATGAAATGATGGTAGAGCCATCCTTTACATGGGAATCGTAGTTAGCACCTCACTGACATTTGTTGCCCATGCTGCTCCAATTTGAGTAGGCTCGGGAGTCCTCTGTAGTCCTGCCATGACTTATGTGTTGAAGACTCATTCCTCTTAGCTTCTTTGCTTTGTTTTGGCCTTATACCCTTGAGGCTCCTTTGTGCTGAGTTGTACTATTGTATTGCATGTTGACAATTTGCACCTTTTGGCCTAGAGCCGGCTTCACTTGGACTCGTGTTTAAGCCAACTTTTGACCATGACAGCTGCAAAATCAACCTTGCATACCTTTGACTTCTGCAACTTGACACACTTTGACCCGTGGAAGGAACACACCTTTGAGTGTCACTGACTAGTTTTCGCCTCCCTGCATTGAGCATAGGAATGTTCCATTCCCAGGAACTAGATCATTTGTTTCATCGACACTTGTTCTTTCCACTATACTATAGCATTCTTTCATTCTTTTTCGAGCTTAACAGAAAAAGACAAAAAAATTAAATATTCCAAAAAGAGTAGGAACGGGACAGTATTTCCATTTATTATTGGCAGCTAGAGTCATTCATGTCGCCCTTGAACAAAGCACTCAAAACAAAGTCTCCTCCATTTGGGCGGGATTTATTTTGACTTAGGTACGCCTTAACCTTGTTATTGAGTCAGTTCTTCCTCAATTGGTTATCTCTTCCAATCATATGGAGGGTTCGTTCGTGCCTCCTGCATGACGAACTTATACAGAGTCATCATATGTTTCCATATAGTCACATTGAGTCGTGCTTTTATTCAAGGGAAGCTAGCCTGAGTCGGCCTCTCTGCGGTGTCTCTTGACTCATTTTTTAGTCGGCCATCCTGGTTGTCAATGTCATGTCTATTGTCACATCAGTTATATTAGTCCTTTACTCGTGCCGGTTTGAGAAGGTCTCCATTGACTTCTTGTTGGTGGGTCTTGTCCTTATCGACGACGACATCTTGCTCTGAGGACAGGCCTAGAGCTGCACCGTGGCCCTATTTTTATTATTGATAGGTTACCTTGTGCTCAGCATCGATCAGTATCATGGGTCCTTGACTGAGTGGTTTCCCTTGTGTTCGACGTCAGCTTACATTATCACACATTAGGATTCGTGCAGTACCTTGGTTTCCATTTGACCCTATTGGTGGATACCTCACCTCTGTGTCAGCTTTCGTTATTGGTTGGTTCAGAGGGTTTCTGTCGTGTGCTAGCCACATCTTGTGTACACTGGAAACATACTTCAGTTGTGTTACTAAATCTTTTTCATCCGATTCCTTCCACATTATTGGCCTACGGGTTACACTCGTGCTAGATTGATGAAGGATGCCTTAATGCCTTCCTTCTAGCGGATCTTTCCCTATCGACTCTGACTCATTGCTCTGGGGCAAAGATCTATAGTCCATTTGGCAGTACCTTGGGGTTTGCGGTCATTAGTGGCAGATCCTTCACTATCGATAGTGGGAAACCATCATTGTCTCCTAATCGATAGATTCTTATAGGTGTTCGACTCCAGCTCATCTATTCGTACTTATTGGATTGTACTGGGTACCTTGATGCTCATGATCATTATCGGTGAGTAGTCTCGCATTTGTTAACGGTATACATCAATGAATGGTAATCAAATGATTTCTCACATGGTCGACTTCAGATCATTTATTCCCATGTTGTAGAAACGTACCACGACGGTCGGTGAAGACCTCAGGTTGTATCAGCATTCATTGGTTCACTAGACAGTTACTCCTGTTGCTGCTAGTTGATACCACTACACCTTATATGTTGCAGTCAGTCATGGCGACATTCTATATGCTGGAACCTAAGTTTGCAGTGTAGTACCATCCTTCTCCATCATGTTCAGTTGGTACCTTCCGGGATCAGTCTTTGATATCAGTGATCCGTTGTATTTCTCAGCATCATTGATAGTTTTATATGTGATATTCAGACATGTACTTGTTCGATCATGATCAGATGATCCATTATGTATTTTCCAATCATTTATACTTGTATACTTAGTGGATCCGCTTGTACTTGATATGCGGACATGCTTTTATTTCTCTGAGCATGGGTATGCCCGCCTCAGATAGTGTTTCTTTCTGATCCCCTTTTGTGGCTTGGTAGGCTAAATTCTGGTGAAGTACTCCTCGGCTTTTGGCAGATTTCCTTTCCATGTACTTGCTTAATATATTTCGGCCATCATGTACCCCTTCTAACCTCATATATTAGGGGGCATTTTTTATAGCTCCAAATCTCACTATTATGGTTTGTGATGCTGTACTCATGGCCTAGGGCAACCCCTCCTTCCAAACTTGGTCCCAAATCTAAAAAACAGTGTTTTAATCCTTGTACGCGACATTGCCCTGAGTTAAACGCGTGTATATGCGGGTACATATATACCCAACCCACTTATATGTATTAAAACACTTAAAAAAATATAAAACTCCTTATTTTCGGGTGGATATCGCGGATTTTACCTGCTGATCACCTATTAGTGCCCATGGCCCCAACTGTTCCCAACCAATTCCTAACTAAAAAACTACTTTAGAATTGGTATAAAAAGACATCAAAGGGAAGGCCTAAGGGAGGAGAGAAGAGAGAGAAAGGTTATTATACTGAGATTTTCCCCTGATCAGGTTTGAAGACCCTTGTGCCTTCTGCACTTCCCCCATTTGTACAGGAAACCCTTGTTTCCTTGTGATTTGATGTCCATCCCTTAGTTATGACATCATGGAGTGAGTCTTGGAAGGAGATATGCTAGAGGCTTGAGGCGGGACGGATCTGGAAGGAAGCTGTGCTTGGAGCCTGCGAAAGGTTGCTCAGGGGATATTACTCATTTTGTACTTTCTATTTGTCTCTAATAAAGAAGCATGTCTTGATTCCCGATATGCTTCTTCTTTATGTTTATGATGTTCATGTTTGAATTTCATGTATGAATGGTTATTTAAAGTTCATAACTAACTTCCTTCTTTTACAACATAAAGATGATTTTTGTATAAATCTTTGTCCATATATTGCTGCATTCTTTGGAATTGTTGGTTTTGCAGGGCAAAGGAGCGAAAGGGACGTGAAGAAGGGTTTGGACCCTTGAGGAACCACTCGAACGTAGGACCTGAGGTACGTCCTTCTTACTTTAGAATTAGCTTTTGCTAGCATAATGGCTGTGTGTATGCATGTTTCTTTGTTTAGACAACTTTCAGTCCGCTAGGGTTCCACCCAAAAGCCCTAGGGGATAAAATCCCTCAACAGATAGGGAAAAAGAATTATATGAGATGAAGATGGGATCCATGACTGATGAGGAGTGTACTAGCAAATTCTTGGAGCCACTAAGGTATGTGCCTTACCTCAAGGAGGAGAAGGCCAATATTCAAAGGCTCATCAGTGGGTTAATGATGACATTCAAAGAGAGAATTGAATTTGATGAGACTAGATCATTGTAGGAGGCAATCCAGAAGCTAAACCATTGTTACGAGCAATCAAAATGCAGATCTGAGCGTAAGATGGATTAGAAAGGTAGGGAAAAGAACAAAGAAAAATGGGACAAGAACTGAGAAATACCTTAGGGTACAGGTAATGAAGAGAGTGTAGCGCCATATAAGGAGTTCGATGCATTTGACATAAGATAGGGACTTTGATCTGAGGAGAAGAATAAGGATAAAGGATGGAAGCCTTTGTAGTGTTGGACTTGTGGAGGAGAGAATCATACGATAGATTGTCCACAATGTTAGGGTGGTAGACTGCAAATTTGTAGTGTTCAGGAGGCACAGACTTGGAGATGTTGGGCAGAGTATTCCTAGGATCTATGCAACACTGGATAACAAGCAAGAAGATCTCCAGGTGTTTATTATCAAGATGGATGGTAAGATTTGTTATCATGTTGTTTCTATTCTTATTGACCCTGGATCTAATTATAGTTATGTTAATCCTAACCTGGTCGATAAGTGGTGTTTGAATAAAGCAGTGCATGGAGATTCTTTGTTAATGCAGTTGGCTATATGTAGAAAGAGTAGAGTTCATCACTGGGTAAGAGCTTGTTCATTAGATTTGAATTGTATGCCTACTGCAACACATTTGAATGTATTGTCATTGGGATCATATAGTATGTTGTTGGGCATGGATTGGTTCTACCTTCATAGAGCTAAGGTGGATTGTTATGACAAATCCATTGAGTGCTTGGATGACAATGGGGAACAAAGAGTCATGCGGGGTAAGAAGAAAGCAACATCAGTTAGAATGGTGACAAATATGCAGGCCAAGCATAGTCGTAGGAAAGGGTGTTTTTTATTTATAGTGCACATTTATAGTAATAAAGATAAGGAATTTAAGGATGCAAATGTTTTGTGCAACTACCCAGTTCTACAGTAGTTTAAGGATGTATTTTCTGCAGATATTTTAGAGTTTCCACCTCATAGGGAAGTAGAAGTTTTTATTGAGTTAGTGCTTGGGGCAACTCCGACATCAAAGGAACCTTACAGGATGAGTACACCTAAGTTGGTAGAGTTGAAGTTGTTGTTGAAGGAAATGCTTGACAAGGGGTGCATTAGGCCAAGTGTATCACCATAAGGTGCACCAGTACTATTTTTGAAGAGGAAGAATTGTACTCGTAGGCTATGCATTGACTAGAAGTAGTTAAACAAAGTGACCATCAAGAACAGGTATTCGTTACAAAGGATTGATGACTTTTTTGGTCAATTGAAGGGAGAAGCATCGTTCTCAAAGATTGATTTGAGATCCGAATATCATCGGTACACATTAAAGAAGAGGACATCTACAAGACAACTTTCTAGACTAGGTATGGGCATTATGAGTTTGATGTAATTCCATTTGGTTTAAGTAATTCTCTAGCTACCTTTATCTGCTTGGTGAATAGTGTGTTGCCTTTTTATTTGGACAAGTTTTTTATTGTGTTCATTGATGATATTATTGGTGTATTCAAAAAAAGAAGAAGAGCATGCAGAGCATTTAGCAACAATGTTGAGATTGTTGAGAGAGAATCAGTTGTATGCTAAGCTCAGCAAGTGTAGTTTCCTTCAAACTGGGGTACACTACTTGGGACACGTGTTTTTCAAGGATGGCATTACAGTGGACCCCAAAAAATTAAGATTTATCATGGAGTGGGAAGCTCCCAGGAATCTAGATGAGGTGAGATCGTGCATGGGGTTAGCAGGTTATTATAGGAGGTAAATCAAGAAATTCTTGTAGATTTCTTACTTACGACATCATTGTAGAGGAAAGGTAAGAGGTTTGAATGGATAGATGATCCAAGATCTTTTGCTTATAGATGTATTAAATAATTTCATGCATAAATTGTAGCTTAAACATAGAAATTTAATGTGCACATGAGAGAAGAGGAGAAACACATAAAGCATGAAAAAAGACAACAAAACTTGATAACGGAATTCGTCCAACTTGGACTACGTCTTTGGGCCCTGCTCAATCAATGGGGAGGCCTTCATTTATTAAGTGGCACTAGAAAGAAGAGTACAAGCATTAGTTACAAAAAAGGAGTTTCATACCTCCATACTAAAAATTGAACAAAAAATGTAGAACTTTGATGGAGAAACGGACAGTGCCATTGCATTCGTGGCATCGAGAAATGTTGAAACCATATAAAATTTGTCAAAATATGACAAAGTGAAAATCTGGCCCTCCTGCAAAAATCTACCTCAAACTACATGCGCTCCCTCCTCCACCTATGCGTATTGATGAGCTATGTTTAAATAAAAAATCATGGGTGGATTACACAACAATCAGTTGAGGTGCAGTGGTAAACTTGGAAAGTTGTTGAGGAGGGGTCGGGGGATCAAATCCCGCCCCTCTAATTTTATCCATGCAATAATACATAGTTTAATTTTGGGGGGCGGGTCCATCATACTTGGTGGCCCGCTCCCCCGATTTCCATTGCCACCTTTTTATGATTGGGTGATGTGGAGGGTCAACGGGGTTGACAGCCCACACCCCCCACTATATTAATACGTTTTGTTGTGTGGGTTGTTGGGTGGTAGGGTCACGGTCAACCAACCTGCTTATTTATGTTTTTGGTTTCATGGGTACCGGGGGTAGCGGGGTAATGGACACCCACCCATGTATTTTTAATATGATTATGGATTGGGGTGGCAGGGTTGGTGGCCTGCCACCCCTTTTTTGAAGCAAATTTTTGTTATACTAAAATAACATGGGCATTTTTGAAAATCTAGATTTTGACCGAAGGAGTAATTTTAACCAGGTGACAATTTAGCCCAGAATATAGTCGGAGTTGGCCAGATTATGCCCTTCGAAAAATTCCAAATTGTGTCCTCATTAATCCTCCCGAGTCAGCAAAAGTCAACTAAACTTTGACTACCTCTATCTCCATCCGAACTCAGATTAGAGTGTCGTTTGCACCATTGGAATTAGGGCGACGAGCACTTCAATTTGATGTCAAGTTAATTGTCCTTCCGTCACTTTCAAAATTGAGCCATTTCCATGCCGCTGGTGTCTGGAGATCCACCTGTATCAATCATCCCCATTGAGGAGCTTTTGGACTTCCAAAAGCTTTATCAGTCAATTGGCAAGTGAGGGAATTGTTCCCTCACTCTTTCCTTTTCCAGTCATTTTTCCTTTCTAAGATGCATCCCCTTGAAACCAACTTGAAGGTATTCCACATCTCCTCATCGTGAAGTCCTGGTTCTTCTGTCAAGGATGATATCTTCAGGTAACTCATTGAGATACTCTAGTACAAAGTCATCAACTGTAGGAATTGTTCCCATCTCTTCGGTGTCCATAATTAATGGTGGCTCATACAACTTTAAGTTTTCTAGATTCACTACAGAGTACATTTTCATATATATCGGCAAATCAAGATGGAACGTGTTAGCTCCTGCTGCAGCAGGTATGCATTTTTCATTATTGGCATTTCACAGGCCAAATATGTCATACTTTGCTTGCTGCAATGCTCCATATTTGCTCAAACAGTCTCCAAGTGAAGAAGGCTACTTCAAGTTCATTCAATTTCCTTCAAATTTTGTAAAGTTATCCCAGTATCACTACTTTAGTTAAAGGGAGGTCCAAACAGTTTAATCTTGGTCTCCCTAGGTTTAAATTTCATGTTTTAGAATATAGAGATTGTAAATCTGTCAAAACAATTTAATCTTGGCAGATTCTTAAATAGGTAGAGAAATAGAAGAGCCCAACAGCTTAATCTAGGCTCCGAAAGAAACAAGGGTAGTATGTAGATAGGAAAGCATCAAAAGAAAAATGTATGATGGGTTTGCAAGTCTAAGTGCACCCCCAAGCAAAAGAAGAAAAAATGCTAGGCAAGTAGGCTGGGTAGGTAGTTCCAAGGCTGTTGAATTGCTGACTAGTTCCAAGTTTTCAGGTATCATATCATGCATAACATAATCAGCAAAGATTTGTAAGCAAAAAGGCTCAAATGAGGTATAACTAACTCCCCTTCTCTGTTTTCCCCAATCATTAACTAACATAGGGGAATATTGTGAAGGGTTGGTTGGTTGGTAGTAGTTGTTGGTCAGTCTTCTTTCCAGCATTTTCTCTTAGCAAAGACTCGCACTGTAACTGTCATATTTTTCCATAATCAAAGATTGCTGAAAACATGGATTACGAAACAACTTGCTGTTTTCTCTTGGACAAGGAATGATCACGGAATTCCTGTGTCTCTGCATGATCCAATAAGTGTTTTTCTTCCCTGTCTATTTTATGTTTTTATCACCTTTCCGCCTTTCTAAATTGCAGGAAAAAAGAATAGCTTGAGATTTGTTTCATTACACCTTAAGTTCAATTTCTGCGTTTTTCAATGTTTTCTTCAGAAACAGTTATGAGCTTGTATTCTTAAATGATATGGTTTACCCTGTTTCTTTCACATATGAGTGCATGTCTTAGGAATTCTTAACTGCTCCGGGATCCCACTCATCCACTTCTCCTCTTTGTCGGCATGATGAAATGATTCTCTTTTGCCTTTCATCCCTGATGTTCATTCCGTACTTTCAGCAGATCGAGTATTGTATCCTGCGTGGCTATCCCGCTCCGTATCCCCTTGTGACCAAGAAAACGCTCGCATGCCTCAATCTATGACTCCATGCCCAATGGTTCGAAACTTATAACACCTTACTGTGCCACTTTATTCAAGAATCCTACCTTCCTTCCAATCACAGTCAACATTCCCTTGAAGTCAGAAAGCTAGCCTAAAATCATCAACTAAGGTTGAATCTAAATGAGAGATCCCTCTCCGATTGCAGGTGGGCTAGAACTTGCAATCAGAATATTGGTTTGTGGTTACCTCGGCCGTATCCCTATTAGGAGCCTAGGGACAACCTGGGCGATAACATAATGCAATGTTTCCAATCTTCTCCAAGATGGTGAATGGACCATACCAGATTGGTCGCAACTTCTTCCCTTCTCCCTTCATCCTATCCTTGCTGATATGGAAGCACACTTTGTTGCCCACTTGAAATTGATGATCGACTCGGTGTTTGTCATGGCTTGATAATGCTGCATCTTTCTCGAATAATTTTCTCATGTCAAGCCTTGGTCGAGAGTGTGAAAAAGTGGAAACACTACCTGATCGGAAAGGAGACCATCATCCATATGGATCATGAACCCTTGCAGTTTCTTAAGTCACAAGCCAAGTTGCAGCAATCTCATGATTTCAGGTGGATGGGTTTTCTTCAACAATTTCATTTGGTAATAAAGTATAAGAAGGGCACTAGCAACAAAGTGGCCGATATGCTATCTCGCCCTCATATTTTTTCTTCTGTTATTTTGTATAATTCTTCGTTATCCTTTGAAAGTTATGCTGAACAGTATGCTAATGATGATGACTTTAAGGAGATTTATGAAAAACTAACCCATGTTTCACAGGTGGAAAACTATCACTTGTAGTGCAAACTGTTGAATCACCTTGGCAAATTGTGCATACCCACAGGACAATGGGTACATGTAATCCAAGAGGCCCACACCTCCCTTGTGCCTGGTCATTTTGGTATTGAAAAAACTTTGTGTCTTGTACAAAGATTTTGTTTTTGGCCTCATATGAAGAACATTGTGACTCACTATGTAAAGGGATGTGTGATGTGTTCTATTTCAAAGCCCTCTAATAGAAAACTCAGACTCTACACACCACTCCCTATTTCGAGTCATCCATGGAAAAGTGTGTTGATGGATTTTGTAGGAGGTTTTCCTTTGTCTAGGAAAAGTCATGACTATTTGTATGTTGTCGTTGAAAGTTTTAGTAAGATTTGTATTTTAATTTCTTGTAAAAAGTAGATCACTCCAAAGAAAACTGCTTATCTTTTCTCTCGACATGTTTGGGTCCATTTTGGGTTTCCCACATCGATTGTGTTAGATAGGGACTCTCTCTTTCTTGGATGGTTTTGGACCAGCTTGTGGAAGATGATGGACACCAAATTGAAAAAAAGCACGATATTTCATCCACAGACTGATGGATAGAAAGAGGTTGTCAACCGCACTATGGTACACTTTTTGCGAGGCTATTGTGGGAAACATCCTACGTTGTGGGATGATCATCTTCCATATGTGATGCATTCCTACAACCGAGCAATACACTCATCTACGCATTGTTCACCATTTGAGATATGTTTTGGCTACCCGCCAAAAGACTCTTTTGATATGGTCTTTGGAAGGGAAGATGACTCCAATGGACATGATGACAGGGACAAAGCACATCAGTTCATTCATCGGATCGAGTTGATTCACCAAGAAGTACAGGAGTAGTTGGAGAAAAGTCAAGCCCGCTACAAGGCTCGACATGACAAACACCAAGTCGACCATCAATTTCAAGTGGGTGACAAAGTGTGGTTCCATATTAGCAAGGACATGATGAAGGGAGAAGGGAAGAAGTTACAACGAATCCGGTATGGTCCACACACCATCTTGGAGAAGATTGGAAACAATGCATTCCGTCTCGATTTGTTGATATATATGCAAATGTACTCCGTAGGGAATGTGCAAAACTTAAAGCTATATGAGCCACCATTGATTATGGACACCGAAGAGGTGAGCACAGTTCCTACAGTTGATGACTTTGCACCAGAGCATCTTGATGAGTTACCTAAAGATGGCATCCTTGATAGAAGAAATAGGACTTCACGACGACAAGATGTGGAATACCTTCGAGTTGGTTTCAAGGGGATGCACCCTAGCAAGGAAAAATGGTTCGAAAAAGAAAGAGTGAGGGAACAATTCCCTCACTTACCAATTGACTGATAAAGCTTTTGGTGATCCAAAAGCTCCTCAATGGGGAGGATTGATCCATGTGGATCTCTAGACACCAGTGGTATGGAAGAGCCTCAAATTTCAAAGTGGTGGAATGACAATTAACTTGACATCATATCAAAGTGCTCATTTCCCTAATTCCAACGGTGTGAACGACACTACAATCTGAGTCTAGATGAAGGAGATAGAGGCAGTCAAAGTTTGGTTGACTTTTGCTGCCTTGGCAAGATTAATGAAGACACAATTTGGACTTTTCTAGCGGGCGGAATCCAGTCAACTCGAGCGAGATTTTGGGTGAAATTGTCTCCTAGTTAAAATGACTCCTTCAATCAAAATCCGGATTTTCAAAAATGCCCATGTTATTAATATAACAAAAAATTGTTTAAAAAAAGGGGTGGCATGCCACCAAGCCCGCCACCCCAATCCATAATCATATTAAAAATAGTGGGGTGGGCGGCCATGACCCCATCGCCACTAGTACACATGGAACCAACAACATAAATAAGCGGGGTGGGGGGCCATGACACCGCCACCCCACAAATCACACAGCAGAACATATTAATATAGTGGGGGACGCGGGCTGTCAACCCCATCACCCCTCCACATCACCTAATCATAAAAAGGTAGCAGTGGAAATTGGGGGAGTGGGCGACCAAGTACGACAGACCCGCCCCCCAAAATTAAACTATGTAATATTGCATGGATAAAAGGTTAGGGGTGGGATTTGATCCCTCGACCCCTCCTCAATAGCTTTCCAAGTTTACCATTGCACCACAATTAATTCTTGTGTAATCTTCCCACAATTCTTTATTTAAACATAGTTCATCAGTGTGCCCACGTGGAGAAGGGAGCACATGTAGTTCGAGGAATTTTTTTGCAGGAGGGCCAGATTTTCACTTTGTCGGATTTTCATAAATTTTATATGGTTTCAGCATTTCTCAATGCCATGAATGCAATGGTGTTTTCCATTTCACCATTAGAGTTATGCATTTTTTAGCCATTTTCAGTATGGAGGTATAAAACACCTTTTTTGTAACTGATGCTTGTACTCTTCTTTCTAATGCTGCTTAATGAATGAAGGCCTCCCCATTGATCGAGCAGGGCCCAGAGATGTAGTCCAAGTTAGACGAACTTTTTTATCAAGTTTTGTTGTCT